>NW_011627118.1:130565-158230 GCF_000204515.1 Acromyrmex echinatior | reverse complement strand
CAGCTCGGCGTAGTATATTATGAGCTGTTAAAACCGACTGAAACAATCACAGGCGATCAGTATCGAACGCAATTGATGCGTTTGAGCCGAGCATTGAAAGACAAACGGCCGCAATACAACGAGAGACACGATAAAGTGATTTTGTAGCATGACAATGCTCGACCCCATGTTGCGAAAGTGGTCAAGACATACTTGGAAACGTTGAAATGGGAAGTCCTACCCCACCCGCCGTATTCTCCAGACGTTGCTCCCTCTGACTATCACTTGTTTCGATCAATGGCACACGACCTGGCTGACCAGCACTTCCGGTCTTATGAAGAAGTCAAAAATTGGATCGATTCGTGGATCGCCTCAAAAGATGACCAGTTTTTTCGACGCGGGATTCGTATGCTGCCCGAAAGATGGGAAAAAGTAGTGGCCAGCGATGGACAATACTTTAAATCATAAATGTATAACCAGTTTTTTACAATAAAGCCTCGAATTTCGGAAAAAAACCGCATAAGCAAAGTCATACCTTATATTTGATGTACCGAAAACTTGTTAGACTTAATTGTATGTCAATAGGCTTTAGCAATAAGCAAATATTTGTAGTATGCAATTATTGTCCAATTTCTCATTTTTACAAAAATTTCTCTAACAATTTTATTTACACTTGTAGCATTATTACATATTTATAAGAAGTCTGATGAAAAAACGCGATCACGTTTCTTAGCAGTCAAAGAGTTATGAATATTTGAAATAAAAATGTAAGCCAAATATACTTTAAAAGCTTATTATTATCTTAATTATAAAATTATTATTATCTTGTAGATGTTTAATGATTCCATTTTACTCTAGTTTCTTGAAACAGTCGGAAGAATAAATTTGGATACACCGTAATAGTGCTCGACACAACGATTTACTGTAATTCATTTTCTTCACACAAATATTAAATGCTTTTAAGTAAACTTTTTAAGTAAATATTAAGTCACATGTTTTCACGATGAGATTTGTTTTGTGTTTATGACGCTGATGTCACCTTGTATGGAAGGTTCGCTCGTCAAGGCGGCATGTAATAACGATGACTCTCTTTGTTGTAATAATTTAAAATTTATTGTTCAATCGAATTAAGATTTGTTCGGAGCGGGCGGTAAGCGATGCTCGTAATCCGATAATTGATGCGTTCGGCTAAATGCGTGCACAGGTAATTCGCACTTAGTACGACATCGAGTAATTTCTCATAGCCATTCGAAAGAAAGTGTATTGCGAGCATCAACGAGACTGGCAAATCTCACCGAAGAGTCAAGCAGTTCTCGCGCACTGAATGCCCTCGCGGTACGCGTATACAGAGAACGTTACATGACAAAATACAGCGGTAATACGCGACAGAACTTCGGTGTGGTTCGCACTTAAGATTTGGGACAAGAAGCGTTAAGAATGAATAGCAATAGATGATCCGTATTAATCGGGATCGGGAAGCAAATTGAATTTTCGCACGCGCAACGTGCACGATCGTCAACTTTTTGAGTGTCGCGTGCCATCTGAAATAGATAGCGTGATTAGAACAGAAGCGAAATATATTCATGTCTTAAACGGTGAAGGTCTATAAGCTGTTTATCATCCCCAAGAATACATTCAAATTATTCCGGAACAAGATTCTTCTTTTATAAATTGTCATGTTTTTAATATTGACACTTCGATTACACTTGATGAATTTATTAACCGATTGATTAATTAATCACTGACAATCACAAACAATTGGATTATTCCATGATTGAAAAACACGAAGGAAGAAACATGTTTGTAAATCCGTATACAACACAATACGTGTTTACGTGCGTAAGCAGCTGATTGACTTTTTTGGTTATAAGTGTAGTGAGAGCAGTTCACGCAACGCCTTAGTGACAGTGCTGCCAGACATACCCCGCACTCGCGCACGCGCGCAGTAAAGCGCCAATAGAGTATCTAATCCGTTCGTGAAACTGGCGTCCTTAGTCGCCCCAAAGAAAAATAGAATTATAAATATAGAAATTAGACATACTTCTTATTGTGAGGTATCAATTTCTACATTAATTAACATTATTTACATTATCTATATGAGAACCTGATTTGGCAAACATTGATAAATTATATGGATAACATTTAAGAGAAATATTACAAATTCCACCAAGCTTTATTGTCATTCTCTGCTAAGCAATTTTTAAAGATATTTTTGTCTAAGATATTTTAAATTTTCGGATACATATCTTTTTTGTAGGCCTTTTTCCTGATTCCATTGCAATTCATTTTCTGACCTGACATACTTTACCTTATAAAAATTATGCATTTCCTCCGTGTCGAGAGCCATTTTTGGAATACCAATGTTTCGTGAACTTTGCAGTCCACTTCATCAGGGCAAGGAGCGATTTGATACTGAGCTGTTCCTCCGGGCCGTTCCTTTTTATATTACGCTACTTGGAGTAGTGATGGAAGGAAGAGAATTGTGGGTGGGAATGGGAAGAGGGAAATTTGTCATTTTTCAATAACCGGGAGAATGGTTTTCCATATTTTATGTTGTAGTCATTATCTCTGTTTAGATTGTTAGGATGTTTTTGTATCTCTATGGCTTCTCTATACTTTCTTGAAAAGTATGATATAATGTTGGTTATTGTGATCGTTTTGTCAAACAGTATTTGATGTCCTGTTGTGTTCTGATAATGCTAATTGCGTGACGTATTTTAGTCTGACATCACGTTCTTTTATCCGTAGGTTGACCATTCTCCCGGATTTTTCAATGTACTTACAAAATAACTTGCCCATAGGAACAAGATATTTTGTATACTCCTGCAATGGAGGTTTTTGATTTTTAAGATTTCTTAAGATTTGTCCTATCTTTTTGAATGATTTAAAGATAGTTCGGATATTGTGTTTGTTTAATATCTTGCCAATCCGATCTATTGTTCTTTTGATATATGGGAAAATAGATAGGATCCATCCTCCCATATCTTTTTGTCTGGTTGTGTGTCAGAGACCAGTGTTCTTGTTTGCATGTTTATTGATTGTTTTGGTTATGTCTGTTTTGTCGTGTCCGTTTTTCTGTAAGGCTAGTTTTAAGTGATTGAGTTCCGTCTGCAGATGTTCTTTGTCAAAGATGATGAAAGCTCTATGTACAAGTGAGTTGATTACAGATTTTTTGTGTTGGGTGGTGATGCGACTTGGCATGTAGGTATCTATCTGGGTATGTTGATTTTCTGTACACTTGATGACCTAAGGTACCATCAGCTTTCTTAGAGATAATCATCTAGGAAGGGAAATTTTCTATTTTCGTCTATGTCTACAGTGAAATGGATATTTGGATGTTGATTGTTGAGAAAAATAAGAAATTTAGGAGTTCGGTTTTGCCATGTCACGAATGTGTCGTCTATATAATGGAATCAAACTTCTAATTTTTTGAGTGTTTTTCTGAGGACCTTTTTCTGCTGATCCCATCACTCTAATAAGTAGCCTAATATAAAAAGGAACGGCCCGGAGGAACAGCTCAGTATCAAGCTGCTCCTCGCCCTGATGAAGTGGACTGCAAGGCTCATAAAACGTTGGTATTCCAAGAATGGATCTGAACACAGAGGGAACCCGCGAAACGCATAATCTTCATATAGAAAGTCCGGAAGCCTTGGAAGATCTAGACTAGTGGAAGCAAAAATATTACTTATCTCAAAAATATTACTTTATCTCATTTTTATTTTCCTCTTGGGATGCATCGCACCTTCTGTTGTCCGGTTTGACGCGTAGACGCAGTTCACACGGCATCACATCGTTATAATAACCTAACCTAATGGCAACAACACTGCGCGTTAAGCTGTAAACAATCGCATGCGCGAGTGCAGGGCATGTCTGACATCATTGCTTAATGATGCATGAACTGTGCAGTACTAAACCCATAACCAAAAAAGTCAGTCCTTCCTTCCTTTGTGTGTTTTTCAATCACCGAATAATTAATCGTTTATAATTGTCAGTGATTAATTAATAAATCGGTTAATAAATTTTTCGTTTCATCAAGTGAGTATAACGAAGTGTTAATATGTTGAAACGTGACAATTTATAAAAGAAAAATCTCTTTGTAAAAATGTGTGACTTGATATCTACAGGGTGGGCCATCTATTGGTACGTTTTTGAATTTCGTCGTATGGCAACACCGAACGAGCTACAGACCCGAAATTTTGACAGTTTATTAGTCATACCGTCCGCGGCACGAAACAACATGTTTTCTCTTGAAGAGCGTTTTGAAATTTTAAAAACTTATTTTCAAAGTCAGTGCTGTGTCGCCGAAACTGTACGAATTTTGAAAAGAAATATGGGTCGTGATAGAGCACCCACCGAAGGAGCTATACGCAAATTGGTGAGGAAAGTTCGTGAGAAAGGGATGTTAGTGGATGACATTATATTACGACTGTTTTGAGTGAAATTGGCGCCGAGGTAGTCCAAAATGTCATTAATAATTGGGGTGACCGAATGGCATACTGTAAGGCCAGTAGAGGGAGCCACATGAACGAAATCGTTTTTCATTCTTGACGCGGATACTTTTAGCTTCACAACAAAAAAAAAATTAATAAAAAATATCAATGTATGCTCATTTGATCGCATTTTTAAAAACGTACCAATAGATGGCCCACCCTGTACGTACTTAAAGGTATTTAATATTTGAGTGAAGAAAATGAAGTACAGTAAACCGTTGTATCGAGCACTATTACGGTGCATCCAAATTCATTCCTCCGACTGTTTCAAGAAACTAGAGCAAAATGGAATCATTGAACATCTACAAGTTAATAACAATTTTATAATTAAGATAATAATAAGCTTTTAAAATGTACTTGGCTTACGTTTTTGTTTTAAATATTCACAACTCTGACTATTAAAAAGCGCGATCGCGTTTTTCATAAGACTTTTTATAAGTATGTTATAAATGCTACGAGCGTGATAGAGTAGATAAAATTGTTAGAGAAATTTTTGTAAAAGTGAGAAATTAGACAATAATTGTGTGCTACAACGCCTATTAACATATAATTATGTCTAACAAGTTTTCGGTACATCAAATTGTAAGAAATAATCTTAGAATTAATCTTATTCGACATACTGAAATAATTGTTTCATTTATATGTCAATAATAATTTTAATTACGAGCATATCGCACGTAATTATTGTCTAATTTCGTTCTTTTACTATATTACTCTAACAATTTTATCAATGTATAATAATTAAAAAACAATCCGATACTCAAAGGGTTCAAAAACATTCATTTTAATTTCATTACTCTGATTTATAATTTAAATTATCATATTTAAAGTATATGAAAGATAAAGAGATAGTATAGTAGAAGAGAAAGATAAGAAGAAACGTGTTTTTTTAAACGTGTGTAACGTCCGATCAGAGTGCGTAAAGCACTCGCCTCTAACTGTGAGCGCTGTTTCTGTCCGTCTCCTCCACGCTAATTATTTTTTTTTGTAATTTGAATATTAAGCTTCAACAAAACAAAATTTTTGCAAAGAAAACATCATCTGAGAATTAAGTCAGGAATATAACACTTTAAGGATAAACATTTTTTTTCTGAATCACTCTATATATGAAAAATTCTATTAAAAAAGTGTAGATATTGTTATGCTTGTGCCTTGCTGACATCCATGGCATATGCAAGCGAGTGCGTTGCCGAAACAACCAACAAGTCAATTGTCTAACAAGATAGACAGACTTGGATGTAAGCTGTCAGCGCGTTCGGACGTATCTCTCGATTGCTCCGTTTTACATCTTTCACGGTGTTCTGTTCTGTATTCTTCGATCAATAAACGCTTCTTGTTCTTCTTAACATTTGTGTTGTTTATTTCGGTGGTTCAGGAGCGCGTGTGCGCGTCCATGAGCGCGATCTCATAAATTGGCCGCATAGGCGCAACATTTTGAGGTCCTCGTCCGCTTGAATATTCAATGCGTGCTGTGCAAGAGTCAACTTCTCGAAAAAGGAGAATCATTGTTCCGGAGCAATCTCCTGACGACTGTCACTGTGTGTTAAGGATGTCGCAGAAAATGTCATCTGCGACGATAACTTTTCAGATTCGTTTTGCGGAATAAATTAAATTTACAAAAATTAAAAATAAATTTACAAAATTTGACAAAGAATTATAAGAAAGTAGAAAATGGAAGTGGAAAGGAGTGCGGCAAAGAAGGACATTTCCGATCAGAATATCCGGGTGGTAAAAGAGTCCTTGTAATGTTCCATCGAATTTGAAATGAGTGTATGTGTGTGTGTGTGTGTGTGTATGTGTGTGTGTGTGTGTGTGTGTGTGTGTGTGTGTCTTTTTGAAAAAGATTCTAAATATTTAAATCAATCACAGAAGGAACTCTTTGGAAAACTTCTTGTTAAATTTCGCGACATATTTGCTGAGGAAATTGTTGCTGGGAATTGTGAAGTTGAGGAGCATTTAATAATTAACGCGAAATTAATGTTCTCTCCCTATCATACAGATTCCTCGTCGAATTCCAATTAATATGAGGAAGGAAGTTAATAAAATTATTGAGGACATGAGAAATCAAGATGTAATTGAGGAATCAATAAGTCCTTAGATGTCCTCAGCCGTGTTAATAAAGAAAAAGAATGGGACAATGAGATGCTGTATCAATTACCGTAAACAATATTACTATCGAAGATTCCTACCTCTTGCCTAGAATAGACGACATCTTCGATCAACTCATAGGTAACTCTTGGTATTCTATTCTAGACTTAAAAAGCAAATACTGGCAAATTAAAATTCATCCAAAGGATAAAGAAAAGACGTATTCTCTATCGAAAACGGAATGGCAATTTAGGATGATACCCTTCGGTTTATATAATGCTCCAGCAATATTTGAGCGAGTAATGAAGCAAATCTTGCAAAAATTTCTCTCAAAAAGTTGTTTAGTATATTTAGATGACATTATTATTTTCGGTAAAAGCTTTGAAGAAAAATAATCTAAAATTTGAGAAAAGTTTTGAATCGTATGTGAGAAGTAATTCGAAAATTAATCTTAAAAAGTATACCTTCTTTAGTCGAGAAGTAAAATACTTGGGGTACTAAATTTCGGCTGCAGGGATTTCCCAGATTTCACAGATAACGATAAAATTAGTGTTATTAAAGAATAGTCAATTCCGCGAAATAAAAAACATCTGTGGAGCTTTTTGAGATTATGCTCATATTATCGTAAACTTGTGAAGAGATTAGCAAAATCTACCTATGCTCTTACAGAGAAAACGAAATTTGTCTGGGATGAACAATGTGAGAACTGTTTTAATAGTTTGAAACGAGTTCTTATCTCCAATTTTTTCTTTTCCCAAAGAAGAGAGAGAACTCATTCTCAACACCAATGCATCGAATTTCGAAATCAGTGTAGTCTTGTCGCAAAGGCAAGATGGGAAAGAGAAAGTTATTTCCTATTTTAACCGTGTTTTGAATAAAGCTGAAAAGAATTATCACATTTAATTCGTGTCACGCGAACTTTTATCGATTGATTAAACCGTTCTACTGATTTGTAGGATCGGAAATTTCTAATACGAATGGATCATATGTTGCTTAAATGGTACATGTTCTTCAGGAATTTGGAGATCCAATTGGCACGCTGGAGAAGCTCCAGCATGACTTCGAAATTTACTGTAAGGATGTTTTACATAAAAACTGATGGATTATCCAGATGTCCTTATGTAAATGCGAAGTGTCAGTATTGTGAAAGTAAAGGAAACTTTAAAAATGAGAAATGCTGTTATATGGATGGGATTCCTTAGAGATCAAAAAAAGGATGTACTCTATTAAATATGGAAGGTTCCAAATCTGAAAAGCACCGTGACCCAAGGTTATTCTTAAGAAGCAAATGCAGGAAATATTAAAGGAAATTCTTCATCGGGAAGACACTTCGGGGTTAATAAAACTCTGGAGAAAATCCGTAAGAGATTTTAGTGGGCTTCGTGTAATCAGGGCGTGGAGGATTGGCAGAACGTGCAAAATTTGTGTTGTTCGAAGGGGCCAGACGGAAAAAGGGAAATCTCTGCTTCAAATTTACAATATTGGAACTTCATTTGAGAGAGCTCAAATGGACATGCTTGGTCCACTCCCAACAACACTTTCAGGAAATAAATATTTATTAGTTCTTGTAGATTATTTCACTAAATGAATAGAAACCTTTTCTTTAAAGATTCAGGGTGAAGACCATTGCAGAGATCTTCTTGAATCAAATTATTTCGAGACACGGGGTCCCGTTAGAAGTCCACACGGACCAAGGAAGAAATTTTAAATCTAGGATTTTTCAGGAACTATCGCAATTGCTCGGGATTAAGAAGATGAGAACGTTCGCTCTGTACCCCTATTCGGATGGAGCGTCAACATCAGACAATTTTAAATCAATGATTTCAAACGATGTGAAATTGCTTGTTGAGTCGCTCCTAATGTAAGTGCAAGTTCTTTTTGCGTTTGGCACGAATCTTCATTCAATAATGTTTCCAATTCCGCGTCTTCGTACACTTTCGGCCTTCCGCTACATTCTTTGTCTTCGACGTCAAATTCACCGTTCTTAAATTTTTGAAACCATTCACGAAAACTTCTCTCACTTAAGGTAGCCTTACCATATGCTTCTACAAGCAATCGATGAGCCTCAGCTGCAGATTTCTTCAAATTAAAGAAGTAAATCAAAAGTTCCCGCAAATGACGCTTATTCGGCTTAAAACTCGGCATGTTCGCACAAAAAAAATGATGCTGATACAAAATCGCTAGTATTTCAAGATTATGTTGTTGACAGATGTCCAACCTTACGATATAATGTTTTACATCAGACAATTTTAATCATAGCTTGCTAGTGGCGCCGTCTTTTGTCAAACGGCGGAAACTTATTTGTACATCTAATATTATCTAAATTTAATATAATATAATATCATGAAAAGTAACTCAACTACGTTATTGAAGATGCGAGTTTAAAACGAACATACAAGTAAAACAGATTACAATTTCATTCTAGAAAATAAGTGCGATATGTTATTCTTAGTGCACAAAATATAAAAGTCGTTTATTGAGATTTAATTTGAAATTTATACTAGTCCGTACAATGAAAATTAATTGCTCGTAATTCCAGAATACCAATTTGTTAATGACTTAGAAAAAGAACATGGCGGCCTGCTTTTAAAAAACTTTGATGAGTTTCTCGATGTCCACTTAAAAATAATGCCGAAGAGAGTTTTTACAGAGTAATCGAGAGGATGGGTGGAATGAAGGCACAACTCTTAGGCTCTTTTTCAAGAAATTAGTTTTTTTATATAATGTTTGAGATCGGTAATTCAAAAAAAAGGTAAGAATTCCTTCGGTCGACCGACAGTAATTGTTATTGAACGCACGCACAAGGCGAGCTCGTGATTTCATCTCGAGCCTGACTTTAAGCCTCATCAAAGTCAGAGATTCATTGTTCTGTAGTCTTTTCAAAACAATTCGGTACACGCAAACAGGCACCGGCAACGGACCATCGAAAGTTCTAGAACAATTCAATTCGCGCACGCGAGCGCCGCGCTCCGACGAATACGTCACGCGCTGTCACCAATCCCGCGCACGGATTTTCTGTCGCGCATGACTGTTACGTTGAACGTCGCTAGATAAGAATCGAATGCGCCAATCAATTTTGTACAACCACGTGATAATTACGATTGTGGCAAAATTTAATTGGATTTCTCCCAAGAAGAAAGCCCGGACCGGAAGTAATAAATGCTTCGATCTCGCCGGTTCTCAAAGCAGATTGCGCAGATTGCTTACATAGTTTACACCGCTTAAACCGTTTACACCGCTTAGAGTTCTTAGACTTCTTAGAGTTCTTACTTCTAAAAGTTCTTCGAGTTCTTAAAATCATAGTCTCGCTACTATACCGCCTCGTAAAATCGCCGTGCTAACCGCTTAGTGAAATCGCGATAAAACGAATCTTTCCGAGAAAATCGCCGAGATTTTCCATCACCGCGATTCCGAATACAATTTTGGAAACGGTGGCTGCATTTGATATTTTGCTAATCTAATATTTAATTAATTATATTTTTTGACTCTGTAACTGATTATATTAAAGAAAATTCCTTTGTTAAATTAAATGAAACGGAGTTCTCTTCACTGTCGTGCATCACATCACCTTGTGCCGTTCTCTCACTCGAATCTTTCCGCGCGGTGCATTCTCGCACATATATAATAATATCGATCGTAATAAGGAAATATATTGTAACATGTAACTTCTTAAGGACATTACATAAATTTATTTGATACTGTTTGTGTATAACAAAAAAGTAGCAAGTTATTTTAATTTTTATTAAAATCAAGATTTTGTAACTAGATCTTTATTCCACTATCCCCTTAATTATTACAATACTTGAAGTATGAAAGTATTATATTAGAATGGTATTTTCGAAAGCTCTATAACGAAGTGAATATATATTACGTCAAATAACCAGTAAATTTTTAACCGTATAGCTTCTGTGTACTTGACCTATGAACATTGTATTTATGAATTTTGTTTACTTAATATTTGCTTGTTTCTCAAACACAATAAGACTATGTTTTTGATCGCTCAAAGTATGATATAAATTCAAAATTGGAAATTGATACGAAAATTCGAAATTTTACTAAAGATTGTAGACTTTTAATCTGGACCATTTTCATAAATCTTTTATTTTAATATTCCATCCATCGAAAGTTTTTTAAAAGCGGGCCGTCATGTTCTTTTTCCGAGTCATTAACAAATTGGTACTTTGGAATTATGAGCAATTATTTTTCATTGTACGGATTAGTATAAATTTCAAATCAAATCTCAATAAACGACGATGTATGTTTTGTGCACTAAGAATAACATATCACACTTATTTTCTAGAATGAAATTGTAATCTGTTTTACTTGTATGTATGTTCGTTTTAAACTCACATCTTCAATAATATATGAGTTACTTTTCATGATAATATATTATATAAAATTTAGATAATATATACACTTTATGTATGTTCACTTTGAACTGGCACCTTTGATAATATATCTATTACTTGTTATGGTAATATATTATTAGATAATAATCATTAAAATTTTTAAAAGTTTAAATTTTTGAGGATACAGTTGATGTATGTTCATTTTGAACTTTAATAATATGTTATAATACTATTTTAAATATGTACATTATATATACATATTTACACATGGTTGTCGTCAGACCCTAGACAGGCCCGAACTAAAAGAGCCTTTGCCTTTGCCTGACGCTCTCACTCGGCCCACTTCGTCTTGCGCATGATGGCCTCGCAGAAATCCGCGAGGGATTTCCGTCCAACACGCAGCGGAGCACATAGCCGCCCTGACAATGCGCAAGGACATCGAGCCCCAATCGCTCAAAAAGTGATGTCCTCTCTGCGGCCCAAGATGGGGCCCACAGCGTATGCATCGCCGTATCCACAGTCATATGACAATGCATACAAATCGGCGACGCGTTACGCTGTATCTGAAAAAGATAGGTCTTAAAGCATCCATTAAAATCTGGGTCATGCGGATTGTATGAATATACTAAAACTAAAGAATGAGCCTCTCTATCGCCCATTCTCGTAAGAACGCAACCACATTTTCTTCGTCTCTTCGATTTTAACACGATCTTTGACATAGAGATTTGACATAGATATGATTTTTTGGTTGATTTCTTAAATCATCGTATTCCAATCATTGTTTTGGATTATTTTGAAAGCTCGTAAAATCCAATACTTTCGCTCCAAGAAGGAAGTGCCTTAAGAGTTGCAGCGCAAAAATAAAAAATGCTTGGAAATAGTAGCGCATAAAGCAGAGAATTATTTTGCATAGTCAGAGTACAATATTTAATTTTGTAATCTTAAACGATTTTGGGGTGAATATCTCTTCGCTCCAAGAGGGAAATGCCTTAAAAGTTGTAGATTATAATCCTACTATCAAGTTAGCCTGGAAGGGAATATGGACATATTATTAGATAATTTATTGGATAAAAATCAGAGTTTTTAAACTCGTACTTAACAAAATACACGACAAAGTCAGAGAAATGCAATGTACACTTTGCAATGATAGATTGCAATAAGCCTTTGGCATCGAAATTGTGGAATTTTGTGATGCGTGAATAACAGAAAATGCAGTGCTTTAAAAGCTGCGGACACACTGCTAGGAAATCTTTTGTATGGTACAGACAGTGATACCATTGTCAAATGAATTGACGTTAATGAGATGAGAAACAGAAAAGTTAAAACATTTAATGCAATTAAAGTTCTCGATGAAAATTCTAATATTTATTGTCCGTCGCTCATCGATGATTATCCAAGCAAACCTAATGAATTAGAATCATTGAATTTGTACGATTTTGCTAGATTTTGGAAAATCACGAAATATGCCAAAAAATGACGAATGTTACAAACTTGTATCGGGTTTATTTAAAAAAAAAACGAAAAAAGTATTATTTAATTAATCATTATCGATTTAATGTAAAATCTTTTGTTATTTATAGTATCGATACTTAAGGCAAGACAGAACTTTATTGCATTCGTTTTAATGTGACGCTTACGGCAGCTTACATACAGCGTCAGAGCAACCGATGTGTTATTTTCGCGCTTATGGCAACCCTTACACAGTGCTAGAGCAATCGATGTTTTAATGCAGCGTTTACGGCAGTGTTTATACAACGCTGGAGCAGCCGATGTATTTCAGCGCTTACGACAGTCCTTATACAGTCCAAAGACGATTAGTTTCAATATTCTGAAAATAAAATTTAATTATAAATCTCAATAACAATTTATTAAGGTTCATGTAAACGTACCAAAAGAATTCCGTTCCATTCCAAGGAAGTGTCATTAAAAATGTAAAAGTTAATTCCAAGCTTACTTGCTCGAAGAACAACATGCCCCTTGTGCTCCTTTGGGCCATTTCTTCTTGATAATTGTAAATCATTAGAATAACACCATTCCGATTTTTTGTCTATTTTCAACATACACGTGTAATGACCACGATTCATTTCTTCACCCTCGTGAAATATAGCTCTTATTATCTTATACTTTTTTTTTATTAATCGTGACAGTACTCGTCGGTACGGTGTTCCGATTGTCGATAATTTTTTTAGGAACACCGTTTAGAAAAGTGTATAAATTGATCTGTATTACTAAGACGGATCAAGTCGATTCGATTACGGTTTTCTTTTTCAGAATGGTATCCTTACATTCGTTACAATTGCCATTTATTGTTTCCCATTTCGAAAATTCTAAATTAATCAAAGTTTGCAGAGTGACCTTTTTTCCTTTTTAATGTCGACTGTATAGGTAATATTTAGCAAACAACTCTTTTCCAGCGTAGTTACATTTGGTATTTGAACAAGATGTTATGTGCTTCAATTCGAATTCTAATACATCATTGATTTTGGAATATTTCGACATTAGAGCCGTGAAAAATTCCGAAACATCTTGTTGTGTTCGTTCTTCGAAGCGTTCTCTGACAGATCTTCTAACTGCTAGAATATTGCAACACTTATGCTCTGCATACGCGCAGATAGCATCAGTCAATACATTCGATACTTTATTTTTCAGTATTTGTTGCTTGATACGTACACAATGAAACGCATATTGCAATATTACATTAGCGTAATACGAAACATAATCGTCATTACAGAGGCCATGTATTTTCCATGTAACTATACTTTCTAGTTCCTCGCAATCATAATTCTGTACATCATCAATGATATTAGGTATGGCCCATCGATAAGCGTGAATTTTCACAGACTTTTTCTCGGACGATTTATAGTTGAGCACAGATCTCAGTCAATTATATTCTACAATGGTTCCTAAGTTTGCTTTAACGGATGTCGGATTAAAATTTATCAAATGTAGTCCTTCCAGTGTACTCATTCGTGACAAACCTACATAGGCTTGATCTGAACACTCGTTCCTATATCCATCATTACATTTTTACACGTAATTGCTTGACTTTTGTGTATAGTTATTCCATAACTGAGAGAAAATGGAAATTGTTTCTAATGTATCATCATTTTGTGAAATACTTTGAATTTAATATCTTCCGTTATTGTGATTTCTTTGTTATCCGAAATAACTATTTTAATGGAATCAATACGATTTCCGTCAACAGAGCGATTAACTGCAATTGCATTGCCTATCGTTCCACTGACAAATCCCAAAGTTACATCAATGTTTTGTCGAATCATCACTTCAGCGCCAATTTTAATCGCTATTACTCTTCAATGCTGTTTGCGAAACTTTGTCATCTTTGTTTTCCAAAATTTTGTGCACTCTTTTTTTCATTGCTGGAGCACAATCGACATCATCTTCTGCTATCAGTACAATTTCATCACCATCAATTTTATCGAGCATTGCCATGTTCAAAACCTTGCACAAATAACACGTGGGTAATAAATATATTGTATCAACCGGTAATTGATTCGTATAAGTGCATAATTCATTCAATCTTTCATCGTAACTACTTCCTTTGAAATGGATTTTTCTCAACTGAAGAACATTGATATCAGAATCCGTTACCAAATCTATTTGTATTCTAGAAAGTATATCACAATATGTATTATCGCATTTTTGTTGCCTATTAATCAAGAATTCATCGTAATCGAACAATCTCCACAAATCAAATCTATAATATATATGGTACCTAAATATTGTATTAATTTCTGATCGAGATATTTTCACGGAGATTGTTTTACAGGGGGAAGCTGCAACAAGTCTCCAAACAGAAGAATGTATTTTCTGCCATCATCTGTATCTGTCGTATCAAAGATTTCACATAATCGTAGATTGATAAACATAAATGTCACATTCGAAATCATGGATATTTCATCGATTATAAATAATTCGACAATCTTTAATTTATCTCTCAAAATCCTTTTAAAACCTGACAAGAGCGTATATTTTGCCGTAGATTCATGTGTAATGGGTAGCTAAAACATTCTACAGATCGTCAAGCCGCGATACCTGTGGGATAGGGCAATGGCTTTTTTTAATGTATTCTGATCCAATGTGTTAATCGTTTCAATAAGAAAACTTTTTCCTGCACCCTCGCCATTTATGTACAGTCGCAGAATCTGATTTTTATTTTGTAAAACTTGACATACTCTATCGAAGATTCTTTTCTGGTCTTCGTTCAATTGCGACATCATTTGCGATAAATCAATCGGGGCGTCAATCTTACCTAAATCTATCAGATCTTTCATCGCGTCGTCAGCTTTTATCGGATTGCAATCCAGTTCATTGTCATGAATTTGTTTCTATCTGCTGTTTTCAAATCATTTTCGTGTTTCTTGATTAATTCAGCAACGTACTCAAAAGCTGACTGTATTTCTTTGAGCCTTTCGTGATATTTCATTGCCTTTGTCAAAGCAGACGCTGAATTTTTAAAGATATCCGTGTAAGTCTCGTATGCATCTTTGATTTCACTCAAATCTCTCCAAGGTTTAAACAAAAGAAGCGAAGAAGAATAGAAGAACAGCGAGTAAAAGTATTTTTCAGTTTCAATTTTTACATTAAATCGATAATAGTTAATTAAATAACACTTTTCGTTTTTTTAAAAATAAACCGATACAAGTTTGTAACACTCGATTTCGTCATTTTTTGGCATCTGTAATCTCGTAATTTCTCGAAGTTTTGCAAAATCGTTCAATGATTCTAATTCCTTAGGTCTGTTTGGATAATAATCATCGATAGTAGCTATAATAAGGCGGTTCTAATTCAGGTCCTCTGAGGGAGGCGAGTGGCGCGGGGGTATTTCTTATACTTATCATTTTTTTCTCGATACATTGCCGTCTTCTCCTATCTCTCTTTTTTTCTTTTTGCATCCAAAACTTTTGACATGTCACGACATGTTCTGATGATGATATCATCAATGCGATTTGATATAAATACGACGTTGCCAAATAGTGTACATGTCACGCGATCAGATTTTTCACGAACATTCGACATGTCACAACATGTTCGAGAAGAAGATCAATTTTAACCTCCGATTGCGCGCATTTATTTCCATACTTGTTATTCATTCTTTTTTTTTACAATGGATTGGTACATATAACATAGGATGAGAAGTAAAGAAAGTACATATATATGTAATAATGCAAACGACAATTTTTTTATTCACATGTTATTACATTGTTTCTTTTTTTGTATGTATCAAAAACTAAAGCCAATAGCTCGCAATGGACAAGCTGATATTCATTGAAAATGTTGCTATCGCGTATAGAGTCTTCGGATGCGATGTTGAAGAATCGCATATAATTGACATCAATCGTATCGACCTAATCGTTCGAACGTTACATCGATACATCCGTCAAACGCAAACATATAATACGTAGCGTCGTTTCGATTATCGTAATGCGTATGGACGAAGAATCGAGATGTACGAGCGTAGCATCGTTCAGCGTGCAAACTCTGACGATTAGTGGTCCAACAAAAGTGGTCTTATAAAATTGTTTTTGTATTTGTTTCGAAGCATTTGTAAGTATTTGGAAGTATTTGTAAGTATTCAAAGCGTTTGTAAATATTCCATCGCTGCTCGTAGAGGCTTTTCCACGTTTCAAGAGACAGCGACAGTTCGTGTCCGCAATGATCTCTCAGAGTGATCTCCACGTAACTTGGTGGATCAACGTTGATTTCAATTTCTAAAAATTTGTAACTCATATTCGTCAGATCATAACGTCTGCTCAGTAAACATATCGCGCAATGTTCCATGTTATGTACGTATGTAATTTTAAAAAACATTTCTTTTATGTATAGAACGTTGAAACTTATTACGTTATTGTCGTTCTTCGTTTCATACAATGCGTTGCTCTCTTTGGCGAAGTACATTTTCAACCGTTCGTACAAAGGGGTATCGCAAGACTGATTGCATTCGCGTAAATTGTGACGTATATGATAATACTTCTGGAATCGAAAAGGGGAGGTAGGCCTCTTCCTCTTTCCAAGAATTTCGAACGTGTCACGACACGTTTTATCACGCCTTTCTACGTATTTTCTTTATCACGAGTTTATACATACGTTTATACGTATGTTCATATATACGTTTGTACGTATGTTTAATTTAATTTTAATTTAATTTAGTTTATTGCAAAGCTATAAAAAAAAGACTACATGTTAACAGAGTAATAGATATAAAGCAGTGCTCGGAATTAATTGCCCATTTCGGACAGATTCTTGAGGCGACCCTTTCTACTACTCGAGACTCGGCGGCCGAGCCCACGTGACGCTGTGCCCCAGGAGCATCGCGATACAAAAAGTATGCTGGGAGCATATCTTCCGGCAAATATCATTAAACAAAATATTTTTTTTCCTACATGATTTTTATTTTGTGACGCTGGGCCCCAGGAGCATCGCGATACAAAAAGTATGCTGGGAGCATATCTTCCGGCAAATATCATTAAACAAAATATTTTTTTTCCTACATGATTTTTATTTTAATATTTAAATTTTTTATTATTAACATATATAATAAGCAATAATATAGTAAGTAATTATTATAATACTATAATTACGACGTAATTACAGTATTATAATAATTACTTACTATATTATTGCTTATTATATTATTGTAGAATATACACATAATATGTTAATAATAAAAAATTTGCCCTTTGGGCAAGTAATTCCGAGCATTGATATAAAGTATGAAACAATAGACTATAGTT
The DNA here is from genome assembly GCF_000204515.1 of Acromyrmex echinatior. The sequence continues at coordinate 140,569 of NW_011627118.1, read as the reverse complement.
AACATAAATATAAATACAATAGACAATAGTAACTTGCAAATGGTTAGGCGTCAGCAAAATTGCTGTTATAAAGCCTAGTAACAAAACTAGACAACAATAAAACAACAATAAGAATAATAAGAGGTAAACTAATAGCTGAAAACATACACACACAAATACACTCACACACATATATACGTACATACACACACGCGCATACACCCGCATACACATCAATTACATTTCGTTTGAATACTGTGAATGAAACGCGAGGCAGCAGAACGAAAGGAGGATAGAGAAAGAGAAGTTTTTATTGAATCAGGAAGGGAATTAAAATGTTTGACACAGGTGTAGGAGAAAGCAGTACGGAATTTAGTGGACCAATATGGGGAAGGATAAGTAATTTTGCTGATAAGGAGGTTAAAAGAGGAATGATGCTTAGAGTTCAACTGAAGGAGATGACTCAGATACACAGGAAAATAAAATGTTGCCAAATTTTAAGCCAGCCAAATTTCTGATAATACGGAGATATGTGATCGTATTTACGAATACAATAGGAGAAGCAGAGACAAGAATATTTTGGATATGCTGTAAACGATTTAGCAGATGTTGGTTAAGAGTGTATACATCAGCGTAATCAAATAAAGAAATTACAAATAATTGAGAAGTTTTTGAAAGCAGGAAAGGATGTGGCAAAGAGAATAAAAAAGATAAACGAGCATAAGCAGCACGACACTTGATGGTCACGTGTGACTCGAATGACCATGAAGGTGATTTAGAAAGGATAAAGGATGATTTAGAAGGATTTAGATGCAGGGCATTATTAGTGGATCATTCGGCGATAGATTTTAAGTCTGTATTCAAAGCAGAACAGGTTGCTAAAACATCAAATGGGTGAAAGAATTTGAGAAGAATTACGTCTGCCTACATGAAGAACTCAGAGGATACAGAAACATTAGACAAATCAGAGACAAAGATATTAAAGAGTAAAGATGCGAGAACCCTGGGAAACACCAGAGAGAACGATACGAAAAAAGAGGAAAAGGATTATATACAAGGTCTTGCTGCGTGCGGTTTATAAGGAACGAGCAGATTAGCGAGAGAGGGTGAGAGAGACATAACTTCATAACTTCAGTTTAGCTAAAAGTAGATCATGATTGACGGTATCGAAAGCTTTTGTGAAGTCAAGCGCAACGATGGAAGTAAGGCGACAATTGTCGAAATTACGAAGCACGACGTCAGAGATGTGAAACAATTCTGTCGTCATGCTGTGAGATCGACGAAAACCAGACTAACAGGAGGGAAGGATATTAAAATTAGAGACAAAGGCATTAAGCTGAGAGAAGCAGATATACTCAAGCAGCTTTGAAAGGAAAGAGGAGAGCGAGATAGGGCGAAAAGATGAAGGAGAAGAAGGGTTATTAGTTTTAAGAATGGGAAGAACAATTAAGTGTTTTCAGGAGGAGGGAAAGCTACTGAGAGAGAGAGAGAGAGAAATTTAACATATAGAGAAGGAGATCAAGATATTGAGGAAGGCACAGTAGAAGCACACGACTAGAGAGATCAAGAGGCCCAGCAGAAGTCAACCGAATGCACTTAAAAATACTGTAGAGATCGCTGGGAGTGATTGGAGCAAAATTGAAGGTCGAAGAAACGTGAGGAGAGAAGGAAAGAAGGTGAGTAAAAGAGTTAGAGGAATAAGACAAAGAAGGTAGAACATCAAGAATATGATTATTCAGGAGGGAAGGTTTCTGAGGTGCAGAGATATAGAAGCAGAGGAGAATTGTGCATCACCAAGGGCACGGAGATTCTTCCAGAATTGGAGCGAGGAATCAGTTTTAAGGGAGGCAGAGAGAAAGGACTTTTTCTCACGACGAACAACAATATTTACGTCGTTCCGCAAACCTTTATAGCACCGCCAGTTCGCAGGAGACTAAGATCGCCTAAATCTAAGAAGGGCACATCTCTTCAGCTCAATGAGCCGTCGGACTGCATTATTCAGCCACGGAGCGGAGAGACAAGAAACGCGCCTACAAGTAATTGGGGCAAGTCGGCCAAAAATTGCAATAAGAGAGGTCATAAAGTAAGAGATCTCATCAATCATCTCATCAACATGCAACGCCGCATATAAAGGAGATCAGTCTATTAGCCCCAACTCATATTCAATCCTCAGGCCTGATTACATGAATGTTACGCGAGACAGACACATGACCAGGGCGATGTGGTCGCGGAATAGCCAGCGTCGCATGGATAGTAAAATGGTCACTGATTGCATCGCTGACTCCGCACTCAATCACATTAATTCTCGACGAGACAAAAATAAGATCTAAGGTAGTTGCCGAATTACATGTTAAGCGAGTTGGAGCATCAATTAATTGCCTAAGAGAGAACAGCGACGCGATATCGAGTAACAGTTTGGCGTTATAATCAATTTGATCAATACATTGACATTGAAATCACCCAGGCACACGATCGCATCGATTATATATGCTGCACAGGACAGGCATGATTCTATAAAATGCAAGTCGGAAAACAACGGAAGACAGCACCCGGAGGGCGATATTCGCAGACAATCGCCACCCGCCGACTGCGAGCAAGATGGAGAGATACAGCAACAGTGTCAGTAATCCACCGGTGGGACGCCCAAGCCGATCGGGGAGAATTTTAGAGATCATCTATATAGCACGACACCGCTCCTGCAGCGGCCCATGGATCTATCCGAGCGAATAGTTATCTATATCAACGGATCCAGAGTCAGTCGAATTCCGCAACCAAGTCTCTTTGACGGCCAGAATATCCAAACGGTGGAAGGCGATAATGTCTCTGACTAACACAACATGCGGAACAAGCGATCTAACGTTAATGTGCGCAACACGTAATCCGCCATTGCGAGGTACCCGAATTCAAAACCGAAAATTGAGATGGATTTATAGGAAATCACGCAGGGCCACTTTCATCGGACGCAAGCGGCGGAGATAGGGGAGCGGGATAAGAGGAAGCGGACGGGAGTGAAACGGACTCGAGGACAGAGAGAAGTGAATCCGGGGAGGTGTAACGATACGATGGCGTATTATCCCTGACGCGAAAAAAAATGATCCCTCTACGTATCCATGCCCAACACCATGGAATGAATACGTTATCTCTCTGTGTGCGCTCCGTTCTGTTCAGCACGAGCATCTCATGCTCACGTTATCACTATTACCATCACTATTATCGTATGTGCAATCTAACGGTGATTTCCGCGAAAATCGAGCAATCGTCTGTTCTCGTCGACGACGCGTATCATTAGATCCATAATGCTCCGTGCTATGATCGGCAGGTAAATGATCTGCGTCGGCTTCTTCGATATCTTATATCCCGGCGAAAATTCGTGTATCATGTGCGCACTTTTGCCGTTGCTGTACGCGCCTGCGATCTCGTTACACTTTACACGGATAACATTTACGTTCATTATGCTGATTAACATGTTCGATTCGTGTCATCTTCGCGGCCGCAGTATACGCTTCGACGAGAATCCCAGCAGTGATCCGATGCTGTTGGACTTGTCAAAGTTTATTCTGTATGCATATCTAATCTCGCACCTCATCGTGTTGTAGTTTGCGCGGAGCGTAATCGGGTATTCTCCACCCTCATCATTATTGTCATTGTTGTTATTGTCACCACGCACTACGTCAACGGTTTCAAGCGTCGCGGTGCGGACGTATCCGTAAAATCGCGCGTTTCAAAAATTCATTTATGTCTCGCACTTCGTACAAACCCTTGGGAATTGTAATTTCCGCGTCATTTTTATAAAATTTGTTTATCTTTATAAATTGTTCGATTTGTTCACGTTCGATATTGTGTGATAAGTCTAAAAAATCGTCAGACCGAGCTCGTAATCGCCATCAAATCTATGGAGGAAAAGTAATTCGCCACAAGGACGGTGCACTTCCCGCTCAACGCAAGCGTCAGCGACATGATGGAAGAAGCGTTCGACTAATATTGTGATTTCACAGCTCTTCGTCGAGCTTTTCAAATTCACGCGCGTCTACCGTTTGTGGAAACCGCAGACACATCTGTCCGCAGAAGCTTTAATAGTACATCTGATAGGACGTGAGATTGTATTCTATTGTCGTAGCATCATTCCCGAAACACCGCACCAATTCCTTGGGCGGTCGAAGATTACCGAAACTGTCAAAGTACACGACACTGTTGTTCTTCTTCGCTTACGCCAGTGAGTATCAGGCCCCCTCGCATCGTCCAGATTCACGATATCGCTTTCGTTTCAGCGCGCGTCGCTCATCGGTAACATGTTACGCATGAAAACGCCTCTAAAGTATGGTACGTCTCGCAAGCTCGTTCAATTGTACATTGATAGTTGCGCTAGACGACATTTTTATCGACTCTTTTTTTTTCTTTGCAGCTACTCCCTGTCCGCATTTGTACGGAGCGAGATACAGTCCACTGACTTGTTCCATTGCGCGGTCGTGACGTTACAGCTCTTCGAGCCGATATCGCGCGGCTTTACTGTCGTTTACTGCTTTCGTCACGCTGACTGCTCCGCCGATCAAGGACCCGAGCGCGCCCAACATTGGCAGAAACAGTAACGTTTGAGATCGGTAATTCGAAAGGAAAGCAAGAATTCTTTCAGTCGATCGACATTAATTGTCATTGAACGCATGCACAAATTGAGCTCGTGATTTCATCTCAAACATGATTTTAATCCTCGTTAAAATCATCAAATTCGTCGTTCTTTGTTCTTTTTAAAAACAATTCGTTACACGCAAACAAGTTGTCGTTACCGGCAACGGACAATCGAAGGTTCTAGAACAATTCAATTCGCGCACGCGAGCGCCGCGCTCCGACGAATACGTCACGCGCTGTCACCAATCCCACGCACGGATTTTCTGTCGCGCATGACTGTTACGTTGAACGTCGCTAGAAAAGAATCCAAAGCGCCAATCAATTTTGTACACCTAATGCCACGTAATAATTACGATTGTGGCAAATTTTTATTGGATTTTTCCCAAAAGGGAAAGCTCAGGCCGAAAGCAATAAATGCTTCGATCTCGCCGTCCTCCTTCTTACTTCCACAAAGTTCTTAGAGTTCTTAGAGTCACAATCTCGCTTCGTAAAATCGCCGTGCTAACCGTGTAGTGAAATCGCTATAAGCCGAAACTTTCGAGAAGCGTCGAGAAAAATCGCCGAGATTTTCCATCACCGCGATTCCAAACTCAATTTGGAAAAGGTGACCGCATTTAATATTCTGTTAATCTAATCTTTAATTAATTATATCTTTTGACTTTGTAACTGAATATATTAAAGAAATTCTTTTGTTAAATTACAAAGAAACTGAGTTGATTTTACTGTCGTGCATCATACCAGCCGTGCGCCGAACTCTCACTCGAATCTTTACGCGCGGTGCGCTCTCGCACAGTAACGCATCGCCTCGCCATTGGAAGTATCCGTTTTTTCGTCGCTTTTTTCCTCGTCATCTTCTTCTTCGGTTTCCTATTGTTCGAAAGCAAGTTAAAGCGAGAGCGGCAGCGAGAAAATTTTGAGTGAGACGGCGTTTTAGCTGAAATTCGATTTACGCGAATTCTCGATCGCGAATCGAACGCGGCGGAGCGTCTCCCAGGCTATTGCACTTGTAGTAAAGCGTTGACTCCGAGAATAGCTAAGAGAAGCTGCTCGATTTTGCCTTTTATCCTCTTTGAAAAACAAAGGCTTTCTTTTACAATCGCCTATGAGATTTCGCAAAATTTGACGTGACCGCTGGGCACCGCTGTGATCCTCAGGAGCCGGTGAAGTGAGGAGAATCGGAGAAGGAGCTCCGGCTCCGTGACTATCTTTGACAGTGCGAGAGTGGACGCGTTGCTCAAGCAATTCCTCCGATAGAGCTTTTAGGCTGTGCGTTAGGCCAAGTGGAGTTGTCCTTGAGCAGCCAAGAGGGGCCTGACCACTAGAGTGGATGATTCATAAGCTCTCCTAGTATTATTCCCCGAGAGGCGCAGTCAGCCGGGTTGTCCTTTCCGGGAACATGATGCTATTGGCCTTCTGGAAGTACTTCTTGTATGATGGACACGCGGTTGGCCACGTAGTCTTTTAGTCTTTCATCGAGAGGCATGACCCTGAATCCAGTAGAGAGTGACCTTGGAGTCGGACCAAAGAGTGACTGAAGTCAAGCTTAAAACAGTACGTGTGTGTGTGACCAATTTCGTGAGCAAGGCGGCGCACAGTTCCAATCGCGGCAAAGACACCGGCTTAATCGGAGCGACCTTGCTCTTTGCCGCTAGTAGAGAACGTTGACATTGTCAGTGCTGATGACATGAAGATACACCACGGCTGCGTACCCTCGTTCGGACGCGTTGGCGAATCCATGCAGTTCGACTCTTTCGCGTCTTTGGCGCCCGTGTTCAATCAGCGGTTGATTCGAAGCTGTTCAAGCCTTGGGAGTTTCTCCAGGAAACGACTCCAATGGCAGACATCTGCTTGAGGGAGCGAGGCGTCCCAGTCTAGCTTTCGCACGCTGATTGAAGCAGGATTGAAAAGGTGTTGTCGACCGGGTACTACTGCAAGCCCAGCGTTGCGTGACTCTCGTGTTCCCACGACCGCGAATCCGCGAGACAGTGATCCGCAGGAATACCGAACTTTCACGACGTCGTCGACGTAGCAGTCGTGTCTCAGTACGGCGGAACCTCGCGGAAATCTTGCGTTTTTCTCGTCGGCGAGCTGACGAAGTGTACGGATAGCGAGAAATGGCGCGCACGACAGACCGTATGTCACCGTGTTCAATCGATACTCGCGAATCGAATCGCTGAGCGAGTGACGCCAGAGAATGCGTTGATAATCTGTCCTCGGGAGTCACAAGAATTTGGCGGTACATTTTTCAATGTCCGTCATGATCGTGTGCTACAGCCATCGGATTAGCACATCGGCGAGCGATGGCAACAAGTTAGCGCCGACTAACAGCTGAGTGTTTAGTGACTTACCAAATCTTGTATTCTGAGATCCATTGAAGACTACCCTGAGTTTGGTCGACGCGCTCGATTCTCGGAGCACTCCGTGGTGAGATAGGCATCTTGCTTGTGACTCCGATGACATTGGCACTAACTTCATATGATTCAACTCTTCGTATTCTTTTAGAAAGGCGTGGTACAGGAATCCGAATGGAACGTTCGCACCGTCGCTCTATGACGATGAGCAATCGCTCGTTTGATTGGCAGGTGTCACCATGTGTTGCTGGTGGCGCAAATAGCAGTTGCACGACGTACCTTCTTGTAGCGGTGCGGCTATGAGTTCGAGCAAAGATTTTCTCTCATCGTTGCTCGTCTGGCGTGATGGACACTGAGGCGGAAGGTTCCTTTTCTTGCTTCCAAAAATGTTGCACGAGCGCGGTTAGCTCGTGGTCGGCGGTGCACTGGAAGGAGCAGTGTGGAGTCACTGAGAGATTCTCGCGACAGCCTCGCGAGAGAATCCATCCGAGCAGCGAGAAAATTTTGAGTGAGACGACGTTTTAGTTGAAGTTTACGCGAATTCTCGATCGCGAATCGAACGCGATTTTCTGGCGGCGGAGCGTCTCCCAGGCGATTGCACTTGTAGCAAAGCGTTGACTCTGACCGAGAACAGCGAAGAGAAGTATTGCTGCTCGATTTTGCCTTTTATTCTCTTTGAAAAACAAAGGCTTCCTTTTACAATCGCCTTAATGAGATTCTCGCAAAATTGAAAAATTTGAGGTGACCTCCTGTTTCGAGCGCGATAGCCAAGCGGTACGCTATTCCCATGCGCGTCCGCTAAATCAGGAATCCTGATTGGGGTGTATGCATGTTACGCGTTTCGCGTCACGCGAGCGCGCGTGCGCTGCGACCGATCTGAGTTAGCTTGCCGTTGAAATTTATGTACGTACGACATGTGGCTTAACTGTTTTTCGACTTTATTCATGATGGCCAAGTGTTTGTGTTTTGAAAACCTCTAAAGACGCTTGGAATTCTTCTAGAAGCTTCCGATCCGCATGTCGCACGTACCGAATCTGCAAAAAACTGTCTGTCTCGGCTGTATCTCGAACACTTGTCCATTCCGATTTTGATCTTGGATTTCACCGCTGCTTAGACGGCAGGAGCGGCAGCTCTCTTGCTCAGAACCGAATTACTCGCGGTAATGTGTTTCCTTGCCTTCTTGGCTAGTACCTTGTCTACCGCGTGTCTATTGGTGAGATTATTGTTGTGCGAATATATAATGTCGTGTTCTCAGCACGCCGCGTTCAGCGGATTTATGCCCGCGTCACCTCTGGCTAATCGCTTCGTAAGCCGAGTTCCCGGGCCGCAAAATTGGTAGCCCGGAATATGTAACTCGAAATTAATCGCTCGATTCAACAGACTGCCGCCCGACGCTGACATTTGCTACAATTCTTTATTTTAAGTACGGAACCGTCGTGCGTCCCCTGTCACGGCTGATTATAGTGCTCGTCGCAGCGACAATAAGTTCGAACCTCCGAATATGCCTTCACATGTTCTAGAAGCTTTCCCATGTTCGATGTAGTTGCCGTATATGTGTAAAAGTACGATCTTCGGTATATATTGCAACTACTCGGCAGTCAAGTCTTGAATATCGGAAGGATGACACAGCGCGAGATACATTTTGTTACTGCACGACTCGTAGATTCGCGCGCCTTTAAATAGTCGTTCGAGAGTGCACAGCCCGTAGTGTGAGCATGAAATTTGTGCTGCAATCGCTAACGATACGCGTCACGAACTGCGACGCGAAATCGTGAATGATGGGAGGCAGAGCGGAGAAGCGCAAGCACGGCGAAATGCTGCCGAGTACTATACGCGCGATTATTTGCGGCCCGTCGAATAGTGGTAAAACCAACGTTCTCATAAGCTTACTCGAGAGCCCGAACGGCGTACGTTTCGAGAACGTATATGTCTACTCGAAATCGTTGCAACAGCCAAAGTATCGATATCTCAAAAATTTGTTTCGTCTATCGACGAAATCGGTTACTTTACGTTTTCCAATAACAGCGACGTCGTTCCACCGAGCGAGACGCGTCCAAATTCTATTTTTAAATTCTATTTTTATCTTTGATGACGTGACATGCGACAAGCAGAGTGAGAGAATATTTTTCGATGAGTCGCCACACGAACGTCGACTGCTTCTATCTCTGTCAGACGTACGCGAGGATACTTAAACATCTGATACGTAACAACGCTAACCTTCTGATCCTGTTTAAACAGGACAGAACTTGAAACACGTTTACAACGATCATGTGAATACTTATATGTCATACGATGAATTTTGCGCGTTGTGCCGCGACTGTTGGCAACAAAAATATAGATTCGTAGTGATAGACAAAGACAATGCGCTCACAAATGGACGATATAGAAAAGGATTTAAGGGGATGCTGGAGTGTCCTGTTTTATCAATAAATTTTAAAAACGCCTTTCTCGTAACTGTGTTTATGGATTGAAAAATCCTTCTCCACAATTAAAGTATCGACAACAACGCAAATCGCCAGCTACATTTGAATACGAAAAACGAAAGAAAATTAAAGACTTACAGTTTTGTTATCGGCTTCTGTAGTCAACACATCACAATATGTGTTGCATATAAGAGTTTCAGATCTTGCACGTTCATAAAAAGTAGCTGGCGAATTGCGGAAAACCTAAACGAACAATCCTATGCTTTTAGAAACGCGGTAGGAGTTTTAGTATAAGAGAAAGGCGTATACAAAAATTTCGTTTGTATATTACGAGTGAAATTGACGTGAAGCCATGAAACTGAGCAGTATTTTAGTTCCGCGATATTCCGACAGCGGCGCTATCATAAAAAGTGCGTCGCTGAACCATAGAAATGATCTGAATTATCGACCTACTCAGGCCCATATCAATAAACGTGCCCTGGTCAAAGTTTTTTCTTTTGAGAGGAAAAATAATAAAATAAATATGATATTAGTTATTTCAATTTTGTTGAAATAATTTCTTTCTAAACAAGAAACATACCATATTATTTACAAATGAAGATAATTATTTTAATTACACTGTTCTGTC
>NW_011627118.1:84788-96024 GCF_000204515.1 Acromyrmex echinatior | reverse complement strand
TATATATATATATATATTTTTTTTTTTTTATATTTTCGTACGCAATAAGTCTATTTATTTAAACCTTACATTTAATCTGCATCTTCAGCGACGTAACTTAAGTATATATAATCACTGTTTATATATACTTAAGTTACGTCGATAAAGATCGATGGCTTAAATTAAACCGAAACGTTCGAATCTTTGATCAAATGTAAGGTTGAAATAAACAAATAAACAAACTTATTGCGCACAAATTACCGCGTTGATTATAATTATACTCTCACTTGCCCATTGTTAATCATTATTGTTTAAATTTCGAGAGTTCGATTTCAATATTGTGAAATATAATCATTTATCCGCTGTAGAGGCGCTTATATTTATAGCGTTTGTGATTTTTTTTTGCGTTGTTGCATTTTGTTCGTACAGCCCCGCGGAAAAGTTTAATGTTATCATCCGTTTTTCCAAATTTTTTGTACTCTGAAACAAAAATAAACGTATTTTATTGATATAACAATTTGACTGTAACTTAGAAAATTGAAAATATTTGCATAAATAATATGAACATATATTTATACATTTGAAGTATTATTAATAAAATGAAGTTAATTAGTCATCTTTACTTTAATTTTGTTAAAAATCAGAAAAAAGGTGCAAATCCTGTAATTATTCTCTTTCCAGTTTTTGAAATAATTTTACAACTTGTGAAACTTGTCTCTAAAGTAATTAGCAGTATTTTAAATGGGATGGGGAAATTAATACCATTTCAGCAATTTTGAAAAATCTGAAATTTTTGAAAAATCCTGAATGCATTTTTATTCATTTATAAGAATTGCATGAAGCATATCTCTATGCTTTTCAATCTAAACATAATATTAGCTTTTTCTGTGCACACAAACACAATTGTGAATACTCAATTCAAAATTTTGAATAGAAAATGCAGTTTTTCAATTGCATCCAATTGAATCTAATTGAACCCAATTGAATCTAATTAAATCCAAAAAAAGTATTCGCTATTTAAAATACGCATTTGGACAGAAAAAATTTTCAATCCATTTTAATCCATTCTCGTTTGCTGGATTGTTATGACATTAATTACAATAATGTAATATCATATCATAACACGAATACAATCTCAATTTCAACTTATACTGATCTCTACTGACTTCAAAGACAGTGGAGCAAAAGTTAAATTCAATGATTTTTGCATCAGTTTTTCCAGTGGAAAACGTTATTAGGGTCCCAAATGGTGTGAAATTAAACAGAACACTTGTGGTCATGGCTTCATTCCGTCGATTCTACCGTTTTCTGTTACACAATTTTTTTTTGCGGATTCCGCCGATGCATGCATGTGTGCGTGTGCATGACATACGTATACTTATAAAAACTAACCTCACGGAATTTGCACTCCATGTAATATTAGGATAAAAATAAGCGGAACAGAACACGCGGAAAGACGGGAAATTTAGTAAAATTTAGTTAATTTTGTCTTCCGCATTTCCGCATTTTCGCGCTCCATGTAATCGCACCCTTAGAGTACCGTCCCATGTGCGCAAATTTACAGTGGAACGGAACAGCGACCAGTCATAATTCTGCAGTCATTAATGTCACTTTGCTTTTTTTCTACGATTGTGATTGGTTTCACTGTTTCGTTCCGCTGTAAATTTCCGCTCATGGGACGACACCCTTAAGCCGGAATCAGACTACACATTGATGAATGAGATTGAAAATTGAAAGATTGAAGTTTGACCAATCAGAACAAAAAGAGTCAAAATTTCTTTCTGTCCTTATTGGTGAAATTTCAATTTTTAATCTTCAATCTAAATCTTCAATGCATAGTCTGATTCCGGCCTTACAGTCACTGTTGCGAAATTTTGTGTGCGGCAGTCCTAAGGCCCGGTTGTTCCATCTTTAGATAAAAATATTGTTCGTTTTGTCTTTCGGGGAGCTGTTCGAGAGGGTTCCGAATAAATCCGACGTACTCGAAATATAGGATTCACATTACGTATGATATGCGTCATACGACATTTGACATTCATTGAGTGCATTCAGTATTGATTGGCATATTCCATTAGAACTAAAAATATAGACCAAACAGATACAAAAGCTCATTGAGCGTTCAGTAAGCAATTGTAGTACTAAATGCACCCATTGGCTGCGTTCAACGGATTCAACAGTTGAGTGAGCGCTCGCTGTCATTGGTATATTCTTTTTCATTGTTACGATGAATGTCGGACGTTGTATGACGTACATAGTATGAATCCTACATTTCAAGTATGCTGGATTTGTTCGGAGTGACCCCGAACAGCTCCCGAGAGACAAAACGAACAATATTAAATTTTACATGTTAGGTAAGTAGCAAGATTACCCAGGGCCGGTTGTTCCACCTTTTGGTAAACCTGTGAGGTAAATCTGGTAATCCGCGCATGTGATTAATCTTGCTGCTTATCCAACAGATAAAATTGACCAAAAGATGGAACAATCGGCCCTAAGGGTGCTATAAATGTAATCATTTACACAGCACGATTAATCGGGTTTAATAACATTCGTAGTTATGAAATTGATCAATCATAGCTGTTCTTTGGAGGAATGGATCGACTGTGATTAGCCAGTTTTATAACTACGGATGTTATTAAGAGTGCCATGTAAATGTAGTCATTGGAACTGATCAATTGCTTTTGTTGTTCAGCAGAATTGACCAATCACTGTTAACACTTAATCGATCGATTAGGCTAATTGGAGTTGGTGAGACCGATCCCTAATACACATAACGTATAGCATATAAAGTAAAATCTTCCTTGAAGAGGAACGTAGTCTTAAGCTGACTTTTCATATATAGCATGCTGCGGCAGCAATTTGTAACTTAAAAGTTACAAATATAATATAATTTACCAAAAGGTGGAACAATCGGCCCTAACAGTTGCCATATAATTATAAATTTTAAGTTTTCCATATTAATTTTCGAGCTGAGCAAATAAAAGACACATATTTAGGATTAAACTTTAATACATATGCTATTGCTGTTATTCTTTTTCTATGCAGCAAATGCAGCGAAAGCAATTATAAAAAATTGGCATCACGTGATACTTTTGCTGGCCGCAGCGTGCTACACATGAAAAGGCACCTTAATAGTTGTGTTGTGGTATTGTGAAACTGGAAACACAATAAAAAGCACAAGTAATAGAAACAGGGAATAAGAGATTTCAACTTATCAAAAACTATGAATAATAGACGCTTTCTGATTGAAATCTTTTATTCCCTGTTCCTATTGCCTATGCTTTTCATTGTGTTTCCAGCTTGAGGGCGCGATCCTATGGTGCGGAATTGGCGCAATGCGGAATTGACCTATGGTGCGGAATTGGCGCAATGCGGAATTGACGAAATATTGGGTCATCTAAAAAGTATCCGCGGTTTTTTATCACTAGATGTGTGTTGATGGTCATATATCTAGTGACAAAGTACCGCGGATACTTTTTAAATGACCCAATACTTGTGATTAGTCGTGGCTTCATTCCATCTATTCCATTCCACTAAAATGTGTTTTCCTATGTCCATGGCGCGAATTTCCGGAATGCATAATTAGCGACCAATCACAAGATCCCTTCCCGTAGATCCCGTAGATTAGTTTCATTAGATCCACCGGAATAGTGCTTGTTATTGGCTTGCATTGATTTTCGTTCTATGGGACATAGGAAATTAAATTCCTACGGATCGGAAATTATATACATACAGGGACAATTGCCCCGATTTCATGTTGTGTACCCATTTTAATTTTGATTTATATTTTCGCTTTTCTGTATACTATATACTGTACACGACATTCGTGTTCTGACTATATTGACCTCCGTATTTATCTGGAGACTTAATTAATTGATGGGAATCCGAACACGCCTCAACATGTTGATTAACCATGCGCTTGTAGGAGACAATTTTCTTCATTTAAACCTTAACGAGGTTTTTATAAGTATATATATGTACACATGCAGGCATCGGCGGAATCCGCAAAAGAAATAAATTTGCGCAATAGAAAACGGCGAAATCGATGGAATAAAGTCGTGACCAATTACGAGCGTTCCGCCAATTCCGCATTGCGCTAATTCCGCACCATGAGATCGCACCATGACTCTTTTTCTGGGAACAATGTTATTATGGCTCCGGCACATCAGCGCGATGTTCGTGCGCGACACGCGATATCCAATGAGAATATACCTTTAGAATAAAAACATCGATAAAGCTGTACACTCATTGGACATCGCGCTGGTATACCAGAAGTATTAGGATGAAATCATACGGTGCGGAAAAGAGCTGCGGAATAGAGAATACGTCATTGAAACAACAAATTAGCGTTATTTATTCGGATTATTGGTTGCTTCTATGATGCATCTATTCCGTTGTTTTTCGCACGTGTGATTTCACCCTTATGGCTTCTGCACACTGGACGCTTGTCGCGCCGCAAAATGTGTGCGATAGCCAATAAGATTACAGCTTCTAATGTGTTCATTGGTTGTCTTGTGCAGGAGCCATTAAACAGGCCGGGTTTCAGACGCATGCGCGTCCAATGTCGCTTCAGTAACGTACCGTTACTAAATAGGAGATCATTAGTCGCCTAAAAAATTTAAAATTTTAAAAAATAATAATGTAAAATTTTTTCAAAAATTGAAAATTTTTATAATTTTACATATGTAAACATATATAATAATATTTATTAATATTATTTATGTATACATATGTAAAGTATATCAAAATTTTTAACATTTTCAATTCTAAGCGACAATTCTAATAATCTCCTATTTACTAGTGACTAGTATGTTACTGAAACTACATTGGACTCATGTGCGTCTGAAACCCGGCGTCTGACAACACTGGATCGGAAAATCAATCAGGGGAATAATAAGAATAGTAGTTGATTTTTTTTTAATTTATGTTTAAAACATACATCGGACAAATATTATAGATCAAGAAGTTGTATAAGTTGTCACAATGGCATTGTCAAGAGGTAAGAAGGAATATCTTTTGCAGGATATGTATCGACATGTGATTGCATAACCTATTATAAGGATGCAGCCCGAATAGAAGGAATAATTATTCCAATCTATCAGAAACCGTGTATTTCAGTGTATCTAATTTCTAAAAGGTTGAAATTTATTCCTTATTCCTAATTTTTTATTCCTTCTATTATGACTGCATCTTAATATTAATTATGTGCAGTCGTCCTTTTTGCAGTCGTTTTTTAATGTAATCTATATATTTTACAGAATTATTAAAGCGGTTAAACTCAGATGACTATCCTTTAGTAAAGCGATTAAAATTAGCGGAAACTGCATTTTGTAAAGTTGATCTGCCACTTATTCGGAAAGAGGATTTTTTTCTGGAGTGGCTATGTAAAACTTGTGTCACGAATCATCATGCTTGGAAAGCTTTGAATAATTGTTTGAAATTTAACAATATCAATATTAGAACAGATATCAAACAACGTTTAGTTGAGATGCTTGTACAAACATTAAAGACCGATATGAAAAACATATATGAAGAAGTCCTTGAATGCTGCAGTTTAATTTTTATTAATAATAGTATACGTCAATATTTTACAACCAAACCAAAGATTGTAGGCTTATTGATAAAAGCCGTGTTAAATAATGTGTTGAAACGTTCTAGCTATGATAATATAATGCAAAAGAAGATAAATCAACTGTTTGAGCCATGTAAATTGTCATCTGCAGAAAATAATGCTGTAATAATTATTATCGAAAGTCTGATGCAAATGTATGAACAGCTGATTACTATGAGAGATGATCTGAGATTAATTTTTATACAAGATATTTTATATCCTATGTGTATTTTAGTTGATCACACACATAGAGATAATACAAATCGACTTAGTATAGTAGCATATAAGTGTATTCAACAATTGCTGCTAGGGAAAAATAGATCTATACAAAATAAACAGACTGAAGGAAATCATCAATCAATGTTTTCAGATTTATTTTGTGTATTATCTGAAAACATAAAGACATTAAATCTTCAGAGTAATCTTTTAACTTACCAGTTTATTTTTAATACCATAATAGGTACATATAAATCAAATACTATTTTGTTGGATACGTTTTTCAGAAATCTAATTAACTCTTCAGGAAAGTATAAATGGGAAATTTTAGATTCTTTCCTCAAACTATTGAATGATATAACACTCGACTTCGATAATATCATAGATGGAATCACATTAACCGAATATTTTCAGAATTTTATAAATGAGATTTTGATGGATGATGATATAACATGTGTGCATTATAGAGTACTTACACAAGTTTCATATATCAATCCACTTTTGATAGAAAAAAATATTTCGGATATTGTAAATAAGATACTTATGAAAGAACAAACTACTGATCATACAAACTTATTAATTGCAATTTTATATACCAGCACAAAATTAAGACGAGAGCAAAAGTTCATCTCGCAATTATTAATATCATTAAAGCAACATGTTGCAACAAAAAAGACATATAAAATAAATACATCTGCTTTTTTCTCAAGTGAATTTAAAATCCAATTAATAAAAACGATTAGTAATTTTTCGAATTCACAAACTGTTGCAACTCTAAAAACATTAATATATTATTTAAATACAGATTGTGCAGAATTATTGCAGTCTAATACTTCATGTAAGTATTTTATTGATTAATTATTAATTCATAATAAAAAATTATGAAGTGATACAATATTAAAAAATATAAATTAACTTCTCTTTTTAAATATTAATTGCAGGTAAGAATACATTGATATTAAAGACAACAATAGAATTGCTTATTACACTTTTTGAAGGTATGCAGGTTTTTGAATATACCAGAATATTATTCACTCATGAGAAATTTATCAATTGCCTAGATGAAGTAGGGAATGCATTATCGTTGTTGATAAATAAGTCATTGTGCTTAAGTCATAACAAAACTATTATCATAATACTGTTAAGTGCAGTACAATCATTGAATGAAATACAAAATATGTTTACATATTACATATTAAAAGATGCTGTGCCAAAAAAATTACTGTTTCCAATTCTGAATGATCCTTGGCAACAATTAATTCAAAGGATTACCAATTTTGGAGAAGATAATTGCAAGACTATCATGGTATTATTGGAAATATTATTTATTTGAAAATATTTTTGACATATTATGTTGGAAATATTTTTTACACTCTTGCAAGAAACTCACATAATATTTCTATATTGAAATTTCAGAATAAACTTATTTTACATCGACTAAAGCTAAGTATATCAAATAAACCTATTAAACTTCATGGTTTAATAGGTGGCCTTGAGTATTCCTGGAATATTATTTTGAAACATGACACGGATATGTTTTCCTTATTACATGACAAAGAGATATCAAAAGTAACTTATTTATTGTTGACTGATATGAAATCAAATGAACAGAACTTTCATGAATGGTTTAATATATTAGATAAAGAGTGTCTTCAAGAAAATAAACACTTTGTAATATGTCTCTTAAGCCATCTTCTTGTCCAAATTGGACAAAGCTTTTCATTAACTATTACCGAACATATTAACGTTGTAAGTAATAATTTAATGCTGAGGAATTTTTCAATTCTTTAATAATTGTAAAATGATCTCTTGTGAATTTTGTTTTAATTATTTTTTTTTATTTCAGAAAGTGTTGATGGAGAATGGATGTAACTATAAATTATTAAAAGTTTTACAAATGTTAAAAAAACAGATATCACAGGAACAATGGATGCAAATGACAAACACAATTTCTTTTGAAACTGAATTATATTTAGAAATATTTCTTCATTTACCAACGATATATTTCAGCCCTAATATAAGAACATTAATATTTTTGGTTGTGTATTTTATTAGTAAAAAATATGAAAAGAATGACAAGGTATCGGCATTATGCAATATGATATTTTCAGGTAATTTAATTTTATTTCTTCGGAACATTTGTATGATATTTGAACTTAATTTTTTAATTACTATTTATACTCAAAAATATTAGGTGTAGTAAAAAGAAATCCATTATTTTTCCAATAGATGGCTTTAGTAATCTGTATCTCGTCTGCGCGTGATACAGATTACTAAAGCCATCTATTGGAAAAATAATAGATTTCTTTTTACTACACCTAATATAATGCTAATAAAAATATGCAATAAAAAATTTCTAGATTTATTAGAAAAGATCGGGATCGACCTATTTCAGTATATAGAACCAAAATTATTAATAAACCAATTACAAAATAAAATATTTTCGAAAGTTTGTGAGCTCTCTTTTCGGAATGTAAGAACGTATAGTATTTTAAAGAGACTCATAAAAAGTTGTATTCAATGCAAGGAAGCAATGTGCATTATTTTGGAATGTATGGAGATTGTTAAATCAAAATTGGATGCCGAACAAAAAATTATTTTTAAAAAGGCAGAAAAAAAATTAGCCAAAACTATTTTAAAATTATTACCTCAACATATAAATGATGCTTTTGATGTAAAATGTTTAACAGCGGTGTTAAAAGTAACTTTTCAAACTGGAAAAGTTACTGACACTTTAAAAAGATTAACTGAAGCAACTCTCAAAAATATATTCACGGTAAGTAATATATGAAAGGAATTATATTTTTTTAAATGTGATATTTGCAATTTACGTGTTGCATTTAGAAGAATATTAAAAAATAAATTTCTTTTACAGGCAAGAGAAAATTTAAACAATACAAATAATAAATTATTGCAACAAAGTGTGCAATTATCTATCATTGTTTTACAGCATCGAAAAATGTTTGAAATCCAAGATATCGTCATCAACTTATGGTTTATAATGTTGAAGCATCCTTGTAAGAATTTGATCGAACTCTTATTAACGTCTACTGGATTAAAAGAATTTTACGAATTTTTAAGACTATTGCATGATCAAACGGTAATATTTTGATTAATATATTTGTGATTAATATATTTCTTATTAATATATTCTTATTAATACACATAGTAATTAAATTTTTGCATATTTACAACTTATTCCTTGTTTATACAGATCAATAGCTTGTCACAAAAAGATGAAGCAGTATGGACAAATATATTTGTCATTTGGAGCAATATAATTAAAATAGATATGAATGTTAAACGTAATAAAGTGCGTTTGAGTGCGATCAACAATCTGTTGGAAACTATATTAACATTGGATGTGCCACACAGATATTGGTCAGGGCTATTGAATTTGTCTCGTGATATAATCAATACGAAACATTTATTTATTCCTGACATTACGGTCGATCTTATTATACTGATCAGTTTAAAGTCATTCGATGAAGCGAATATATCATCATGCGAAGATGTACTTGCGATATGCAGAACATTGATCAAAATCAAAACAGATTTGATAACAGACAGATTACCTAATTTATTATTATTATACAGACGCACAATAAATATCGTTGTTCATACATCGAGAAACGTAGCCAATAAATTCGACGAGCATCGATTTAGATGTTATGCGCTCGATATCACAAAGTAAATTCAATTAATTAAAAAATGTTCAACATTATATATCTATAGTATCGATATGATCAATATTTTAAAATTTATTTATGGAAAAAATTGATTTGATAAGAAAATAATAGACATTTTCTTTCAGATTGACAAACTCGCTGGTAAAATTGAAGAAAGCTATGGTCCGATTAAGTCCTTATGTTATTGCTGACCTCTTGCAATTAATTGTGGAAGGCACTATACCATCTTATATTAAGGTAATATCTTTACAAGTCCGACAAACTGCGTGTACTTTATAAAACTATGTACTTTGTAAATCTACATATAAATATTAGTGTTATTAAGTAAGCTCTGCTTTGGTCGAAAGTATAATATTTTCTCTTATAATATCTTGTTAATTATTATCTTAATAGATCGTTTTTAATTATGTTTATCATTTCTGTTGCAGATAGCTTTGCACAAATCTTTGTGTCAATTAATTAGCATCTGTGATCAGCATGGACTCGCTTTTTTATCTCGTACATTACCAACATCGTTACAGGAAGTTTTCAAAGTACAATTAAATACATTCAAAAAGTTTTATAAATATTCTGGTAAGATTTAAGCATCTCTCTTAATTGAGTTTAAGAAAAGAGAACCTATCTAATTTCTTTAAACAAAAAATTAAGAGAATGCAAAAAAGAAAATATTCTGTATCTGATAGTATGATTAATTTTATATATAAATACATGTTCTGGATGCAATATATATACGAGGGATATCCAGAAAATAAGTTCCGTTTTTTTTACAAATAAAGTTTTTATTGAAAAAAATCTAAAATTTACATGGATAATACTTGACAACTTCTAGTCTTTTTCTACATAATTCCCGTTAATCTCAATACATTTTGTATATCTGGAAACAAGCTTCGAAATCCCTTCTGCATAGAAACTTCCCGCCAGTTCTTTAGTCCAGTTAGTTACAGCTGTCTGAACTTCCTCGTCGCTTTGGAAGCGTTTTCCGGCCAAGGACTCCTTCAGTTTCGTAAAAAGATGGTAGTCCGATGGTGCTAGATCCGGGCTATACGGTGGGTGGGTCAAAACATCCCAACTAAACTGATTCAAAAGTGCAGTTGTTGAAGCAGCGTTTTTCTGAAACGATCTCATGGATAAGACTTCGGGATATCTCTGGAAAAAGGTTGTGGAGTTCATCTAAAGTTAAACGACGATCATTGCGAATCGCATTTTTAATTTTTGTCGTCAACTCATCCGTGATAAGGGAGGGTCTGCCTCTCCCACTTTCGTCTTCAAGCGAATGTCTTCCTGCCTTAAATTCTCGGACCCATCTCCGCACCATAGATTCACTCATCACACTCTCTCCATATACAGAAACAAGCTGTTTGTGAATATCAACCGATTTAAAATCTTGAGCAAAAAGAAACTGAATGATGCCGCGCAAAACAACTCGAGAAGGAATCGGAATGGAGGTGGCGGGACGCGAAGTGGAGGACTCCATTTTGATAACCTCTCCTGACCGTGTTTCACGAGCTACTGACGCCGAACACCGCTCATTCTATTCGGTAGCTTCCCCTCTTCAATGCTGTGTTGCCAGCTCGCTCATACATCGACCTTACTAAACATATAATACAAACGGAACTTATTTTCTGGATACCCCTCGTAATATATTAGGTGTTGGAATTAATTCGTAGCGTTTTACAAGTGATGGGAAGTACTTTCATTAATGTATTTTTTAATGCTCATGTGAAATAAATAACATTCTTTCATT
>NW_011627118.1:40704-52702 GCF_000204515.1 Acromyrmex echinatior | reverse complement strand
TATTCTCAATACCATTTTAACTTAGGATGTAACATGTATTGTCAGTACGTAAATACATTGCATATATATATTATATATGTAGCTATTCCATCTCTTTTTATTATGTTTAATGGGCCTTTTATAATTATAAGCCATAAATCAGTCATAAATAAGAAGTCAGAAAAATTGACTGTGATTGATCAATTTTTAGCTTCTGACTTCTAATTTGTAACTAATGGCTTATTGTAGAAGGCTCATAAAAGAGAGATAGAAGTTACTCATACTTAGCTTTTCATGCAGATATAATATAGATACATTAGTGAATATTAAAATTATATTTTATGTGCATTATGATGTACACACATTACATAAAATATATTTCTAATTCATA
The DNA here is from genome assembly GCF_000204515.1 of Acromyrmex echinatior. Next base: position 52,332 of record NW_011627118.1, on the reverse strand, counting down.
TTCACATACGTGTGTAGCTGCTTCATCTCTTTTTGTTACGTGTAACAAAAAAGTGTACTGATGTCCTCTTTTTTCTACGTTTAATAAAAAGAGATATGTTTTTTTATGATCAAGAAAATATACAGATATTAGTGATATATGCTTTTATATTTTCAATATCAGAATATACATACAACTAATATAAATCAAAGCTAATGAGAGTCAAACGCAGATGACCAGACGTAACATCTTAAAAAAAATGATCAAATTACGAATTCTCCGATAAATCCTCATTTTATGTATACATATATATGCAATATATATGTGTGTGTGTGTGTGTGTGTGTGTGTGTGTGTGTGTGTGTGTCTCGTATATCTGTCTGAAATTTAAATAGTAATCCTATGAAGGATCAAACTTTTTTCTAAAATTAAAACAGCTTGATATTTGTAGGGTCATTTCTGTATCAGGCCGAGAACTTTTCGAACTTATATCTTCATATAAGTTAACATATCAATAATTTTCTGTGTATTAGTATAACTTTTATCTCTTTTTATTAGATAGCAAAAAGAGTTATATCGTATATATGTACACGCACCGGCAAGAATGGTGTCCCCTGGCGTTCAACGCGCGCCACTACACACTCGTGCACCGAAGTGCATACGTACGTGTTACTGGAAACACGGAGGAGGTGGCGAGGGAGAAAGTGAATGGGGGGGGGGGCGCTCCGATATTCTGTCCTTAACACAAGGCGCACGATTGAGAGAGAAAGCGTAATTGGACATGATGCTGACTCGTGATGTCCTTCCACTGTTTCACACATATGTTACTAGTGCGAGTGAGATATCCTGGTGTCTCTCGCTCGTCAATATTCATAATAATACTTTTATTATACACAAAATGTTATAATTATGCACAAAAATTTTACGTGTGTATAATGCCGTATTAATTTATTGATAATATATTTTGTCCTAACCTGTCATTGGACGTAAAGAAAAAGTACTAATAAGTAATACGGCTTTGTATTGATATAACTGTTAATTAAAAGTTTGTACTTTATGTATATTATAATTTTTTAGTATTGGTGATGTATATTGGAACGCGGCCTCTACATTATGTATATAGTATAATTATATTTTTAAAGTCACAAATGTAAGATTAACTTTAATCATCTTTTTTCAATCCTAAAATTGGAAAATTTTCCAAAATTACAGTAAAGCTTATATTTGTAGGACCGAATTTAATACATGTTTTCGTCTCTGAGCTAAGATAGTAATGTAGGAGATGGAATGAAAATATCGATAATTATTGATCCAATTTCCTGCGTGATCATGTTAACTTAGAGGGCGTACGCATTATACATTATAGAGTTCTTTCAATATCTTACTAGAAGAACTCTAATACATTGGAAATGAAAATCTGTAATATCGACTTCAATCAAGTTCGGCCGTCATTCCAACATTCCCTTAAGCCCGTGTTAGATTATGAGTTGCAGACGCGAATCGGATTGGAATTGCGGATCGCGGATCCGAATTCAGACAATCAAGACAAGACAGCTTCGGATCTCGATTGTAGATTGTAGAATAGAAGGCTTTCTATTTTTGTGATCCGTAATTCGTGATTCAAACTAATAAAACATTGAGTTTTGGTCATGTGACTCGATTTTAAATGGGTGAATAAAAGTATCGTTTGTGTGATCATCTATAGCTCACATACAAATGGCTCCAAAAAGTGATCTTTTTACAAAAGACATCGAAAGCATGATGATATAAATCGTGAGACAGTGTCCTTTATTGTGGGACACAACAATAGAGCGATATCGCCGAACAGATTTAAAGCGAACGTATTGGGATCGAATAGCGCAAGCTCTAGGTACTAAATTTACAGATATAATATATATATAATTTATTTATTTAACCCGACTCATTGTGGTGCTAAAATGTTGCATGGATGTTAAGATGGATCATGACAACCCGAATATTTTTTTGGTCTATTCTCGCAATGCCAACAATGGTTTTAGAAAGTCTTAGCTTCAGCTATAGGACGATTAGTTAAAATCTACGAAGTATGTAAGAAAATACAAATGTTTAAAAATATCTTGAGTCATTATGCCACAATGATGCTTGGTTAATCTTTTATCACGTTATTGCTTTGAAACACGAAAATACAAATTAGGTAATATATAACTTTGAAACAATTAGGAGTGTGAACATATATTATATACATATAATACATTGCAAATAATTAGTTAATGAATGAGATTAGTTGAGTTGTTGAGATGTTGAGTTCTTATGTTGTAAAAATCATTATTCAATTAATCTTTTTTAAATTTATTATTGCGCGCGCAGGAGATATGGTTTGCAAGCGGTTTTAAAATTTGGAAAGTATTTTCAGTGCGAATGAAAGAAAAATAAGAAAATCAAATACTCGTTAGAAAAGAAACAGATGAAATTTATAAATCAAAGTGAGAATATTATGATATGCTCTTATTTTTAAGAAAGATTTATGCATAGAGTGACAGTATTGATAATCTTTCCTTAAAAAATCATATCTCATCATATTTCTCTATCTAATCAAGACACTGTTAATCATTCATCTGTTCATGCTTGTAACAATGTATAAAATACATTAAGGATTACAAATATATATTTTGATGAAAATATTCAAGTAAGTAAAATTTTTATCTTTATGTTATTCTGTTTAGAGATGTTCATATTTTCTATTATTTCTAATGGAAACTTTCTATTATTATATATATTTATCATTTATTTACGAATTAATCTGTGTTTAATATTATTAATATAAACAAGTTTTAGCATTGTTTTTTATAAATATTTCAATGTATTTCAATTTATTATTTTTAGCAATACGTGATTATTCTACTTGATTTGTTTGACAACAATACAGCAAGTACAAACAGTGATCAAATATCACCTTCTATAGAATCAGAATCATACCTCTCATTAGAGCTGATCCCAGATTCAGCGTCAATTATAATTATATCTGCTAGCCAATCACCTACCATGTCTGATAGTCAAAACGAATTGGCAATAAGTAATACAAAAGATATTTCACCTCGAGTTATATCTCCCACACTCATATCAGCTGTATCAAATATTAAACGCTCTACTGATAATCCATTGTACGTAAAACGGGGATGTTAAAAAAAATTTTAAATAATGGAAAATACTGTGAATATCATAAAAAGTATAACCAAAGAAAGCCTCCTCCAAACATGAATACATTTGACTGGTGCATACATTGCACCTAGGCTTCGATCAATGACCATTAACGATCGAGAATATTATGAAAAGGAAATCTTAAAGATACTGACTCTGTCAAAATCATAAGTAGTAACTTATATCTTATTTATAATAAATAGTATCTTATTAATGCTAATTATAATTACATTGCTATTTTCATTTATTATATTATCAGCGTTTATCATATTGATTTAATATCTATATTAAAATACTGCTTAGTATATTGATATATATATAGATATTTTAATTATATTTAAAAAATTGTTCAATTTTACAAATTTTTTAAATAGCAGTAATTTGTATTACTTTTAAGTTTGTACTTTGTTCTAATTTTTATATTATATAAACCAGTCAAGGACTTTTAAAAGTTCAATAATATAATATAATGATAAAAAAGACAAATAAGAGTCGATTCTTTAAAATATAAACGTGTAAAAATTATTAATAGGAGTTAAATACATACATAATAGAAAACTGAGATATTACTACATGATATTACTACATTTCGACTCTTAGATTGAATCATCTTCACATATCTTCTTCTTCACATTTAAAATTAGTTATCGTCAGAAAAAAAAATCATGATATAATGTGTTTCAATTTATGTAGCGATCCTGATGAATAGATAATCCGTTCATTTAGCCTCATATTTGCACAACATCATGTTCGAAACAATTTCCAAAGCTGATAGTTACATAAAAAATAATTTTCAGCTTGTCAAAAATCTAAAGGAAATAAGAATGGATGATAATTTTAAACTAATCTCACAGATGTTGTATCTCTTTTCACAAACATTCTATTGGACATGGTTATTGATTGTGTGAATGATATTATAATTGGAATTTCATCTTCAAAATGTGACTTACTTAAGACAGAGTTTCTGTCGGTAGTTCGGCTCATTCTATATATTTTATATTCGATAATAATACTATTAAACAGAATTTCGGAACACTCATGGAATCTCCGTTGTCATCTATCATTGCAGACTTAATAATGCAAAAATTAAAGAAACGTCATTGTCTTACAATAGTCGGGTTTTGTTCTATTATCGGTATGTAGATCTATTAGCTGCTGTTCTTTCTTCAGAGATTCAGAGAATTCGTTTTTTGATTGTTTCAACTCTTTTCACTCACGCTTTCAATTCACTTAAGAAGTAGATGATTCTGATTCATTAAACTTCTTTGACGTTACGATTATGGTCAAAGAACATTTAACCTTTGATTGATATCAGAAATCGATTTTTTCGGAAGATTTTTAAATTATTTTTCGAATCATCCATTCTCCCAAAAAAGAGAAATAATATTTAATTTGGTTAACAGAGCTCTATTATTGTCTGAATCAGAATTTTACCAAAAAAAAAAACATTAATAATCAATATACTAATTGAGAATAATTATCCCCTGAAATTCATTTTTGATACTATCAATGACAGAATCAAAAATATACAGCGTGGAGGGATAATAGATGATTGTGAAAATAAAAATAAAAATGAAGAATCAAGGGTTGCAACATCATAGTGTGTTTACAGTACCCTTTATTTCATCGATAACCGATAAATTTAAAAAAATTCATATCTAAGTCTCATTACAATTCTAATAAATTGAGCAAGTTTATTAAAATGCAAAAGGATTCAAAATCAAGCTATTCAAAGTACAATGTAGTATACAAGATCATGTGCAACGATTGTAATGCCTTGTGTCGGCTAGACAACTTAAAATTAGAATTGCAGAACACCGCAACCATATTCGTTGGAATACGTTTATTCGTTCTGTAATCACTGAACATAGGATGCAAATAACACATGATTTTGATTGGAATAACATTCATATTAGACGAAAAGCTTGTTATAATAAATGCTTAATTTTCGAGATGTTAAGCATCAAAAAACAGAAAAATAGTCTCAATCTGCAAACAGACACCGAAAATCTTCATAAAGCATACGATGGCAAGTCAATAAGTTTTTAGAAAAATATAGTAAAACACATTTTTTTTGATCGATTCATTTTTATTTCTCAACATAGTCTCCTTTCGGCTCGTTACACTTGATCCAACGATTCTTCAACTTTTTCAAGCCATTCGAATAACATGATTTGTCCAACCTTTCAAAATAAGCCTCTGTTTTGGCGATGAGCTGCTCTCTAGTGAATCTCTTTTCTCCGAACTTTTTCTTCAGGTTTGGAAACAGGAAATACTCGCAGGAGGCTAAATCTGGCGAATATGCTGGATGGGGAAGCAATTCGTAGCGGAATTCGTTGAATTTGGCCATCGGTGCGGGGCACGTGTGAACTCGTGCATTGTCTTGATGGAAGAACTTTTTTCTTCGTCAAATGGGGACGTTTTTTCTATAAAATGTTGTTGAAACGATCCAATAAGGCTGCGTAGTAATCGCATTGATCGTTTGCTTCGACAGAAGGTAATCGATATGAATTATACCGCGTGCATTCTCAAAGAAATTGTGGCAATCACCTTTCCGGCCGACTTCACGGTCTTCGCCTTCTTCGGAGCTGATTCATTTGGTGAAGTCTATTGTTTTGATTGTTCCTTCGTCTCGAGTGATCCATGTTTCGTCCACAGTAATGAATCGACGCAGAAATTCATCTGGATTACATTGAAACATCTCCAAACATTGTTTTGAAATCATCACACAGTCGCGCTTATGGTCCACAGTGAGCAAACGCGACACCCATCTTGCCAATAGCTTTTTCATATCTATTGTTCGTGCAAAATTGAAATCACTGTGCCATGTGATATACCTATGGCCTCAACAAGCTTGCGTAAGCTTTTACTCGTCAATCAGTCAAAACAATATCGTGGACTTTATCGATGATTTCTGGCGTAGCAGCCTCAATCGGACGTCCCGAACGAGGTGCATCACATGTGGATGTATCACGTTTAAATTCATTCACCTAATTGTATACAGTCACAAACGCTGGTGCTATGAATATTATCCAATTCGGCTTTGATTTCTTTCGGCGTTAAATCTTTCATATATAGATGTTTTTTTATCACTGCACGAAACTGGTTTTTTTCAATTTTGCAAAAAATACAAAGGTTGTTCGCTTTAATCGTCTACAGAAATGAAACCATGCGATGAATTCCGCTCAAAATTTGACAGTAATCAGCTGAAAGATGCTACTTGTCAAAAAATAATGTGACATAACACTGCAGTGTCTTCTGATAGATTTTCTAAGAACTTATTGACTTGCCCTCGTACTATACAAAGTATAGAAAAAGTCCCGGACCCTTTAAATATCTTGAAAAATAATCATTTTTGAAAAAAATGTTTTATACCAAAATTGTAGGATTGAAAATGATCTATTGACTGACCTTATCAATTTGACCTTGGATGGCGCCAAGATTAAGTCAAGATCAAATCGATTTTTTTTAACGAAACATCCATTTTTGATTTTAGAATCTAATAGCTAAGATCGGGAGCTTTCCGAAATACTATAATAAAGCCTCTTTTTAATCAGTACTTTTCAAGTTATGAGAGTTGAAAGTTACGAAATCGTCGCGGCATTAGCATTATCTAAGATATTACGTAGAGATTGTCCGACTGGATTTATGAGTGTATGTGACCATCTCCTTTCCATCTCCTCTCTCTCCTGTCAAATTCACTCTTTCTGTGACCTGCGATTGAGAAGGTATACTTTTTCGTGATACTCCGTTCTGAGATTACTTATCGCCACATAGTTATTTTTGTTTATAAAGTATTTATTTAAAATATTTTATAATGCTTGAAACTGAACAGGAGTGTATATCCCTTTTAATGGTGCGAGGATGGGATGATCGTCTTACGCACATGTGACAGAACTTTTCAATCAAACTTTTAAGAATGAGGACAATCGTATATCTGAATCGACTATTACTCGTACTGTACTTTTGAAGAAATGGGTTTTGTAAAAGACCGTAATAGACAAGGTAAACCAGCAATAGCGACAAATCCTGATAAAAGATTGAATGTTCTATAGTCTTTTATCGAAGATCCGCGCAATTCAATTCGCAAAGTTACACAACAACATGACATCGATCGTGTCAGTTCATAAAATTCTAAAAAAGAAGAAATTTCATCCATATAAGATCCATCTGGCGCAGGAACTATGTGAAGATGATTTTGATCGTCGCATTGAATTTTGCTAAAGTATGATGTTAAATATCGATAGAAATCTTTTATTTGTAGTCAACATTATTTTTTCAGATGAAGCTACTTTTGAGCTAACCGGGAATGTAAATCGACATAATTGCAGATATTAGAGCGATGAAAATCCTCATTGGATGTACGAGGCATATACTCAGAATCAGCAAAAAGTCAATGTAGGCTCGAATTTTAAATGAAGCCATTATTGGGCCTTTCTTTATTGAAGGTAATTTAAATGCTGACAATTACTTAGTCATGCTTCAAGATGAAATAGTTCCGGCATCCGAAGCATCGCTTAAAACTTCAATGACATTTGATTCTAGCAAAATGGGGCGCCTCACTACGATTTACGAGTATGCCAATATCTGAATGAAGTTTTTCCGAATAGGTGGATAAGAAGAAGGGGTTACATTGACCAGATCGCCTGATCTAAATTCACTCGACTATTTTTTGTTTGAAGGGAATATTTAAAGGGAAAAATTTATAATACTAAAATCGAAATCTTAATGATTTATGCCAACGAATAATAAATAAATTTAGAATCATGCCTCGCGAATTCTGTAGAAATGCAGTCTTAAGTTTTTATAATTGTCTAGCACATTCTCAGATTGCGGAGGGACATCAATTTGAGTATTTGTTATAATATATAATATTCTTTCAACCTTAGCTCGCCATACTGGGATATGACGTATCTAATGCGATTTTTCACATTGCAATTCAGACTTTAACTTTTTATGATGTAATTTAAGAATAAAATTTTTGTTTCATCTTTGTTTATTTGTTCTTGTCTTACTCTAGAGATATCAATTTTGCATGTGATAAGTTAAAAATATGCTTTCTATTCAGAGATATGATTTGACGAAGTTCCAGATCCCGGTGGGGGTCTAGCCGAGAAAGTATAATAACTAAAAACTGGTAGGTAAGGCGAGCTGGATTAAAAGAATGACAAATGCTCGTTAAACGAATGACAGTTGATTTAAATATACTATTTAAATATACTTTTTATTTCTAAAAGATTGATTAAAAAGTCTTGTCACTTGCATTTCCCTTCCTCGCATCATTAAAAGGAATATGAGTACCTTAAGTAATGCTAATGCCGCGACGGTTCCGTAACTTTCAACTCCCATAACTTGAAAAGTACTGATTAAAAAGAGGTTTTATTATATATTATTATGTTTTGGAAAGCTCCTGTCCTCAGCTATTAGATTCTAAAATTAAAAATAGGATATTTCGTTTAAAAAAATCGATTTGACCTTGATAGCGCCATCCAAGGTCAAATTGATAAGATCAGTCAATATATCATCATTTTCAACTCTACAACTTTTGTATAAAACATTTTTCTCAAAAATGATTACTTTTCAACATATTTAAGGGGTCCGGGACTTTTTCTACATCTTGTACTGTATTCTCCTTTATAATTGTAAAACAGATCCAGATTGTAGTGAAGGATCAATAATACAATGTTTTCCATCCATTGCTCCAATTATTTAATGATGGAAATTCCATTGCTCTCTAAAATCATGGCTAATCACATGCCATTCATCCTAAGTGTGAGGAAAGTTAAGAAACTCTTGTTTAAAACTATATATATTGTTGTTGTTACTTCTTTATAATTTTTGAAATGATACTTCTACTACGTGAGAGCTAACAATTCTTGACTTTTTCCTTTGGAATAATATCCAAAAAAGATTTAATTACAATTACATAACTATTATCAATAGATTGATTCTGTTTTTTATCTGTTGCTAAATGTTGCAAAGTAATCGATAGCCTTCCATCATTGCCCAGTGCAATTGACTTGTGATTTGTGGATCCGGATTTGATCCCATATACGCGATTTTTCGCGTTCACTGTTCGGAGTCAGCGTTAAACTGTAGGTCTCTTCGAGTATTAACAAACTCTAAGGAATAATAATGCGAACTACTACTAAATGCAAAAACATAAACGAGCCTTTGCTCCCTGAAGAGGCTCTAAAGCTAAATTAATACTCATGGTACTCTTTAAAAATGGGACCGGAAAACCAAATCCGAGGAATATAAGAAGTTAAGAAACAAACTGAAGAAGTAGACACGCTAAAATTTTGAAAAAAATCGATTTTTTAATTTTGTAATATTTTGAAAGATATACGTATCAAGAATATGCCAAGTTTTAAAGAGATATTTGGAAAATTGATGGAGATATAGCAGTTTTCGTGGAACAGTTTTTGTACGACGAACTTCTGGCATCGACGAAGAAGCGTTTTTAGATACGGAAGAGCTATTATATGGTCCAGGGATTGCTGAATAACTTAAACTTTTTAATTAAAATTTGTGCAGTTAACACATTGTTACGTTCTATAGACGCCACGATTCTTTTCTTTCGAAAGAATCGGCTCCATGTCATTATGGTTGGCGTCTATGAGACTCGAGCGGAGTCTTCTGATAATGGTGTGACAGAACTGAAAAGAGAGATCGGACAAGCTCGGCGAAAACTGATAAACGCCAATCAAAGGAATAACGGAAGGAATAACAACTTTAATGCAGGTCCGAAAGGTGACAAGATTGCAAAAGACATTATAAATGCATCGAAGTCACGCAATACTAAAAATCCAAGCTTTGTCGTTCCAGACTGATTAACAATTTCATCTTAAGAAAATAGGCGTCATGTCGTGTTTAAAAAATCATAAAATGCATGGGATAATTTTCTACGGTAGCGTTATATAAGATCGGACTCGTGACAATGGTTGCCCTGCACGCAAAACTAGTTGTGCACGATAACCGTCTGTTTACCTAGTCATATTTTCCGAGGATATTAGAAATCATCCGTCTGGAGCAATCTTGCCTCTTTAAAGAAAAACGTAAATCATTTCTTTTCTTTTTGAAACCTCTCTAAACGATGCATATTAGATTAACAACGATAAAACACTATAAAAATTGTAAATCTCGTGCGACATTGCAATTAACTAACGCATCCTAGACAAAGGGCACTACGCCCTTTTTTCGGGGTATAAATAGAAGCGCAGAACGTTAGTACGGAAATGAGATTACGAAAACCTGCGATAGTTCACGCCAGTTCGCGCAAGTGCATATAAAAATTGTGGACAACAATTATCATTGGGATCACCCAGTCACTGGCTATTGCGATTGCCCTCCTGGCGTTTTTCCGTGGACAGCGGGCCTCCTCATACACTTCCATCGATCTATCTACCCGAGATCTCGTGGATCAAGCAGTTAAATAGTATATTCCATCCGATTATACATCGTATAAAGAATCCCGTATAAGAATACACACGCATACATATATACACAGTGCGACAAATATATTCCCGGACAGAGCCTGAAAATCATAATTGAAACAGCAATATACATATTTTTTGGTTTTATTATTCAAAATATTCTCTTCTGGCTTCAATACACTTGTTACAGCGATTCAATAGTGATTCAAATGCATGTTCTAGCTTAGTTTGCGGAATTGCCTCTAGTGCCTGTGTAGAAGCTGATTGGATGGTCGGAATGTCAAAAAAACGTCCTTTCAATTTCAATTTCAATTTTGGGAATAATGAGAAGTCGCAGGGGGCCAAATTAGGTGAATACGGTGGATGGTTTAACACAGACACGATTTCGAGCCAAACATTGACAATCAATGAAGTGTGACTCAGTGCATTAGGCTTATCATGCAACAAAGATCAATTTTCTGGATCACGATATTCGGAGCGAATACGATGAATTCTGCCCATCAATCGCTTTAAAACTTCGAGATAATATGCACCAGTAATTGTTTGGCCAGTTGGAACAAACTTTTTGTGGATAATACCTTTGCTATCAAAGAATGTGATGAGCATTGTCTTGATTTTTGATGGAACTTTTCGTACTTTTTTTGCTTGTGGTGAATTTTTTTACTTCCATTCCGCACTTTGACGCTTAGTTTCTGGATCATATTGAAAGCACCATGTTTCATCACCCATAACAATTGATTTTAGAAAGTTTGGATTATTTTTTGCGGCTGCAACGATGTCTCTGGAATAATTTATTCTCGCTGATTTTTGATCGCTTTTTAATGTCTGTGGAACAAACTTCGCATAAACCTTCGTTTTATCCAAATCTTCATGTAATATGGTTCGAATCGTTTCTCTACTGATATTTAAAGCCTCCTCCATCATTTTTAGTGATTGCGATAGTTTGCAACAAAATCACATACTTTTTCGATCATTTCGAGTGTTCGAACCAAAATTGGCCGTCCTGATTTTTTGTCATCTTCAAGGGTCTCTCTGCC
>NW_011627118.1:23866-39839 GCF_000204515.1 Acromyrmex echinatior | reverse complement strand
TTTGTTATTTGTTTTGAATTTCGTAAGGATATGAATTCAACCGATATTCATGTAATTTTTTTATATGAGTATAAACTTGGTAATAATGCTGCAAAAGCTGCACGCAATATAAACCAGGCATTTGGGGAGAATACTGTTAACGATCGAAAAGTGCAGCGTTGGTTTGAAAAATTTCGGTCTGGTGATTTTTCCCTACAAAATGAACCGCGTGGAAGACCCAAAACGCCTGTGAAAAATGATGCTCTGAAAACATTGGTGGAAACGAATCCAACTGTATCTACAAGTGAACTTGTTATCAGAATGAAAGTTGACCATACAACGATATTGCGACATTTTTCTGAAATTGGCAAGGTGAAAAAAATAGATAAATGGGTACCGCACGAACTAACCGAGCGAAATAAGCTGGATCGATTGAACGTATGTTCATCATTACTAACCCGATTTCATCGAGAGCCATTTTTCGATCGGATTATTACTTGTGATGAAAAATGGGTTCTTTACGACAATAGGAAAAAGTGTGCTCGGTGGCTTGATAGGAATGAGCTTGTGCTCATACTCCAAGGCCATCACTTCATCCACGGAAAATTTTAATAATAGTTTGGTGGAATGTGACTGGAGTAATTCATTACTCATTCCTTCGAACTGGGGAGACAATTACAGCCGAAAAATATTGCCAGTATATTGATGAAATGCATGAAAAATTGAAAATTATACGCCCATTATTTGGGCATGGCCCAATACTTCTCCACGACAACGCTCGGCCGCATCGTACAAAATAATGCGAAATTAAATGAATTAAAATATGAAATTTTGCAGCACCCAGCTTATTCATCGGATCTTTCGCCAACCGACTTTCATTTTTTTAAACATTTAGAACAGTTTTTACGGGCTAACAGTATGAAAATGAAGACAGAAAATGAAGACTGTGAAAAAAATTCCATATCAAAGTTTATTGATTCTAAAGATCAGAATTTCTTTAAGACAGGCATCTATGCATTAAAATCTCGTTGGGAAAAGTGTATCGAAACAAATAAAGCATATTTTGATTAAATAAACAGCTTTTGGAAAAAGATATGCAGTTTTATATATTCACTTAAAAATCCGACATTTCATACGCACCAACCTAATAATTAAAGTTTTTTAATAAGTGTAAGTCATTATTATAAATGAAGATTACCAGGTTCTATTTATTTGAATCATCATTTGTATTCTTTTCTCCCTAAATACCTCGCACGAGATCCAATTCCGGGTCAAAAAGATTAAATCCCTTGACCCAAAAAGTAGGACCGATGTTCGCACTATCCATCGGAACAGGTGTCATAGAGTCCCTTCGGGACGTTGACCCGTATTCCGGGACCGAAAATGATTCACAGGTGTTCGCCTCTGCGCGTATACCTGTGAGATTGAGTTTAGCTGTCCTTCCATACCCTCTCCATTCTCTCTCATTGTCTCCTTGATCAAATTTCCAAGGGTTTGGACGTCACAGTATATATAATAATCTGAAAGTAAAACTTCAAACGCGTTATTTTCAAAATCATTTCAATCAATCGTTTTTCAACCTGATTGATAGCAAATAAAAAAATCTACTCGACCAATTGACTTGGTGTAAATTGTATTTTATTCAGAAAACTTACCTCTATCGCTGGACATAGCTGTTTTTTAATTAGTAAAAAATTCACAATTTTATTCAATTTTTTTGTAATAAAAAAGGGCCAAATTAAAAAAAAAGATTCACATGAGATTTACTTTTTGCAATTTTCCTACCGGCTATAGCTATATTCATTTTTTACTTTCATAACTTTTTATTTTTTTGTTTCAAACAGCGTATATAATCGGTTCATTGTCAACGAGGCAAAAATAACTGTTCAAGGTTATTTCTTGTACAGCAGCTTAATTCTAGTAACCGAAACAAAAAAATTTTTTTACTTTAGTACTGATAGAATAAAGATACCATAAAACAAAATTACCTGATTTTATTATATATATATAAAAAATCCTAAAAAACCTCTGATTTTTCAGGCTTTCATCCTGTTCATACCCATTAAAACTCGATCGGACAGCCGTTACTGAGATCCAATAATCTCAATCTGGCGCAACTTGTTGGCTCGCATAAAGGAGGCACAGTAGTGTCTCATGCCGTGTCTTAGCGCCGAAACAGTGTCTTAGCGCCTACTGTCTCCAGATTTGTCATGCTATTTATAATGTAAAGTCTTTATAAGACAGCGAACATGTGATAGTAATTTGACAGTTCTCTATCATAATATTCATAGAATAGACGCAAATATGTATTTTCAATCATCAACTGGAACCAATAGCTCCAAATCGGATCGGAAAAAGTGTTTTTACATTTTCCATTATTATAATTCAACACAGGTGAGAGATACGTCAAAATGGTCTGAAGCAAAAATGAGAGGGATTAAATGATCTTTCCAACGACATCTTTGATTGGATTTTATTTATGCCTTATAGCGAACAAAAACTGCAAATAGGTCCAATTTACCCCACTCTCCCCTATATATTTATATAGAGGAAAGGCCCCTATTATGAGATACCGAGTTTATTTTGAGTAAATGCTAGAAGTCTATGGGCAGAATTTAAAAAAGTAATAGGTCATTTTGAAGGGAATTTAATAAGCTTTAAGATAATGTTATTTCAAATTTAATTCAAATTTTATTTTTTTTTATAAATTAAAGAAATGTAAGAAGTAAGCAAATCGCAAAGTCAAAAAATTGTGCTCCTAATATGAGATGTCCCGAGAAATCGATAATAAAACGTAAAATATATCAGTGTATTGCAATTAAAAAAAACTTTATTTAATATTTATAAAATACAAATAAACAGCCAGTATACGTGCAAAATCAGTGTGCGATGCATTGTCTCTAACTGACTTGTCTTCAGGTAGTTGGAACCAAGCATCTGAGAAACAGGCACTCAATGTTTATTTCGATTGTCCTTTTTATTATTGTACAATAACATTTATACTTCAACAATGATTTTCACATAGGAGCATAAGTTTTTTCATATTAGAAATACTCTGGGTATTTCATATTATGATTTCCATGCCTTACGGTTTTACGATAATCAAATCTAACTTCTGAATTAAGCAATTCAACATATCACGTATTTTTCTATTAGTATGATTTTACTCTATCACCACATGAAAAATTTATTGCCAAATATTTACTTATTAAATAATAAACGAGGTTTAAAAGCTCATCTCAATGAAACTTGAAGACATCCAAATTCTAAAATCTTTTTTTGCAACGACTACAGGCACGATCTAATAATGAATTTTCCAAATAAATAGTTTTCAATCCAAGAACAATAAATTCACGATGAAACCAATGGATAGCGTTTATTAGTTGAGCGGAAACGCCGCTATCTCATATTAGGCGTCTATCTCATAATAAGGAGCTTTCCTGTATATATTTGATAATGTAAATTTGATGGTGACACTTTCAATCAAGATTTTTTATCTTTACAACACAAGTATTTTTATTAAAAACGCACAATAAATTTTTATAATAATTTATTTGAACAAATATATTCATAGATATTCTCAGTTGCGGGCGTGCGTATATGTTTCTATATATATATATACGTCTGTAATTTGTGTATAATTTACTATGATTATATAATACAATTATCAAAATCTTATTACGCAAATTTTTCTTATTTATTAATTTAATTAGTTCATAAAAAAACAAATATTTGAGAACATATAACGCTTAAGTAAAATGTAAGAAAAATTTTGCTAGAAATTTATCATGAAATTTTGAAGGAAAATATAAAAATAACAAGAATAATGGTGTGAAACAAATGAAAAAAAAAAAAATATATATATATATATATACATATATATATATATATGATTTACATTATATATCGGATTCGGGTTTTTACATAGGATCTACATATGTAAATAAAGAAAATTCGCATAATATTAATATGTCTAACTCATGTGAATAAAAAATGTACATCACTAGATTAAATTGATCAACAAAAAAAAGAGTTCGGATGTAAAAAAGTATAGTTTTAAATAAAAACAATTTTTTCTTTGAAAAAGTCTAAAGATTTTCAAAAGGAGAATTTATGTATCCGTTTAATAAGATTTGTTTTAGTTACCGATATTATTGCGAGAACAAATGAAAAATAGCACGCAATTAAATAAAAGAGAAACAGAACAAAAACGGAAAATAATTCAAAAACACAATAATGTGTGTGGAATTCGTCAAAATAAATTTGGCACTTATTATATAATAATATGCTATAAATTTGTTATCAAATTTTGCTCGCTAACTATATAAATGCACAGTGTACGCAAGTAAGAAAATTTATAGATTTGTAAGAAGAGTAAATGTTTGTTGAAAAAATTTTACACGAATGCAAACAACTATTGAAAAATAATTAAAAATTATATTATATTTTATTTCCTAATTATTTCTTGTCCCCAAAAAAAGTTAGGTTGTCTGTATTCTTCAAGATTTTGTAAAAAATTTCTTCAACTCATTATATTTTATATATGTATAATATATTATATATTATATGTATACGGACACACATACGTGTACATATCAATTATCTAATCTTATATAATTGGAACAATAATAATTTAGAATTTTTAATCAATGGAAACTTTTGCATTAAATCATCAATTTGTTAATAAATCAAATCAATGCAAGTTTACATTGAAATTTGGAGCATCCGATAATTGCTTAACTAAATCTAGTAAATGCTGGATATTAATCTAAGTCATAGCGTTCTATAGCATTTTCATTTTCCTTATTGAATTTTCGTTGATAAAGATTGAAATCTGTATAATATCACTGTGCTTATTCTATATATATGTAAAAGTTGTCTCCATCATGTTTGTTTCATATTACAAAAATGTAACAATAAACATTAAAAATTAAATTTGTGGTATCGATTACAATACCTGTCTATTTCAGTTTTGAAAGTAACGAAAACTTGAGGTGTATATACAAATACACATATCACACTTTGTTAAAAATAATTATTTGAAAATAGCTTCGAATTTTATTTTAATTTGATTCGTATACATATATTGAATATATCCTTGATAGAAAAATTTCGTTGAATTATTCAACGTTTTGGAACATTTTTCGGAAAAATTTTAGTATTTCAGAAAAATTTAAGTTTAATTTCAACGATTTTTTAGTATGTTAGCTGAAAGATTCACTTTCAGCGAAATTTCAACAAATTTTCAGCAATTTTGCTGAAATGTTCCAACACATGAATAATTTCAGCGAAATTTTTTTACCAGGGATATCATATGAAATGTCATACATAATATATTATTGTATATATGTATGCATATATATAGAGTGGCATGAATATACGGCCCCACTCGTCCCGAGCAAGTAGAGTGGATTAAATTAAGTAGAAAAGTTCTCTACCATTTTATAATGCTCACAATAATTAACGAGATATTAACATTTAAAGAGTAGCCGAATACACGCGTCCGCTCAACTTACTATTGTCAAAGGTACGGCCCATCGAGCGAACGGCGCGCGGGCCGCGAGGAGCGGGAATGACCTAGTAAGCGCGCCGCGCCGTTTGAACTTAGATGCTCGCGACGGTAAGCCCCGCTCCTCGCGCTCTGTACTTTCGGCAATAATAGGTCGGGAGGACGTTTAAATGTTAATTATTGCGAGCATTCTTTAAACGTTAATATCTCGTTAATTATTGCGAGCATTACAAAATAGTAGAGGACTTTTCTACTCAGTTTAGTCCATTCTACCTGCTCAGGACGAGTGGGACCGTATATTCATGCTACCCTGTATAAAGATATATATGTGTATATAAAAGAAAATCATATATATCAATTAATAATATACATATACATACATATACACACACACACACACACACACACATATATATGTGTATATGTATGTATACAGGGTGTCTCGCGAGATTTCTCCAACCATCCGTCCACAGGAAGATAGATGAGATCGAAATAAACATAAAATTCCTTCACCGTTTAGCGATATTCGTAATAATAATCGAGATATTAAAATTTACAATTATCTAATGAGAGCGCGCTGATAAAAACGCTCCGGCCGCTCGAAGTATAGCTGCGAAGTAAGCAACGACGCGCTTCCTCTCTTACCTCTCTAACGCGCTGTCGGCGCAGCCTAAATTTGAAAAAGTGGACCGGGCTATATCGCTAAACAGTAAAGGATTTTTATGTTTATTTCGATCCCATCTATCTTCCTGTGGGCAGTTGGAAAAGTCTCGTGGGATATTCTGTATATCACACTTATATATGTATATTATCCCACAATTTTTAGCCAAGTGCTTTTATGTAGATAGTGGCCTAAACTGATAATATCGGAAAGTCCTCTACCATTTCGCAATTTTCGAAATAATAACAAGATAATAATTTATAAAAATAGCCAAATTCAAATGAAATAAGGTCATCCAGAGAGATATACGTCGCTAGACTTTATTAACAAGCGACATTGGCATTAACATGCTTAGCGACGGTAAACGTTCACTGGGCGGTCTTATCGCCTGCTTACATTTGGCAGTAAGCCGGGCGAATTTAACTACAATATTTTCATAATATCTCTTTAATCATTTCGAAAATTGCAAAATGATAGAGGATTTTAGACTCAGTTTAGTCCGCTCTATTTACACAAGAGAGTTTGGCCAAAAATTGCGGGACATCCTGTATATACTATGCGCGCGCGCGCGCGCGCGTGTGTGTATGTGTATTCAGATATATATGCATACATACATGTACATGTTCCGGATCGGTGAAATATCTCGAAAATTAAGCATTTCTGAAAGAAATTTTTTTTTTATAAAAGTTTTAGGATTTTAAATGATCTATTCATTGGTCAGACTGACTTTGAATGGCGTCGTCAGGGTCACGTCAAGGTCACATCGATTTTTTTAAATGGCACATTCTATTTTTGATTGCAGAACCTAATAGCTGGTGTCAGAGCTTTTCAAACACTACAAAAAAGTTATTTTTCATAAAATACTTTTCGAATTATGGAGTTTCAAAGTCACAATACTGTTGGCATTAGCATTATGTCTGACTGATAGCTAAAACCTTTTGAATGTTGTTTACTCAGTGAGAAATGATAATGAAATCAACATTCGATTTCATTGTCATTTCTCACTGGGTAGGATCATGTCCTGGATAATATTTATTAAGTCAAAGAGGTTATATCTCTTATTTTTATACTAGCTCTTGACACTAGCTATTAGATTCTGGAATAAAAAATATAGAATGTGCCGTTTAAAAAAATTGATATGACCTTGATCTGACCTTGGCGACACTATCCAAGGTCAGATTGACCAGATCAGTGAATAAATCATTTAAAATCCTACAATTTTTGTAAAAAACATTTCCTTCGAAAATATTTAGTTTTCGAGATATTTCACCAGTCCGGAATTTTTTACTTACCTGTATATGTATATTATTGATCAATAAATATAATTTTTTTTTAAATTATATGTCTAGCTGACGATCGCAAACATCCGTTAATGTTTAAAGCTCGATCATAAGACGTAGAATTGTAGGTTGTAAAACTAGAAACTAACCTATTTTAATTATAATATGATTGTAGAACGCAGAACGCAGGATGCAGAAAGTTGAGTCAACTTCAATTTTCATGTCCTGCGTTTTGTGTCCTACATTGCGGTCTGCGACCTAGCTATTAACAATCTGAAATACATTTCACTTGCGACCTGCGATTTGCGTTCTGCGTTTTATGTAGATCGGGCTTTAGGGGATCTTATAGTTGTTTTTGTTTTTATATATTTTTATTGATCGACTCAATAGGACTTACACACATACGGTTTACGTGTTATTGATATCACTACATCAATATCACACGCACACATATGCATATATTTTCGTAATACATTTTTATACTGAATTAGGCTAAGTCTAATTCTAAGAATTCGACAGTATTTGTTCATATAAAGTACTAATTTGTGAACTACTATTTCGTAAGTATAAACTGCAAAGCTTTTATATTGAGGATTTGTCGCGATGTTGATAGCTTATAGATGTCATATTGGGCTAAATAATGATAAAGATCTTAATTAAAAAATTTTTTTTCGTTCTTGATCTAAACTCCACCTCATGTAGGTATGCGCATAATTTTGCAAAAAGGATTTTCGAATCTATAAAAATAGAAAAAAAGAAATTGCGACACAAAAATTATTCTGTTTAGTTGGTAAAACATGCAGACAAATGACTATGATTCCCTATTTTTATATTCAAAACTTTTGACTAGAATTAACTTGAAAATTTTAAATATTTCTATAGATTGCTTAGTTCATTTTTTTTAATACAAGAAGTTTTGTGTATCTATATATTTATAATGCATATTATTTTTTCTTTTTAATTGAAGCACGCAAAATACCATTCAACTAGACAAATTTATTTTTATTTAATGCTCCGATTGAGCGATATGTAAAAAAAAGGATAGTTTATCGATGCATTGATGGCCGCATATATTGCATGTGTAAGGATCATCAAAGTTGTGACAACCCATGTGTACGGCGTACATGATCACATTGCCGAATACAATCTCGCAATAGTAGCAGGTGAGTTTAGCATCAAATAAATCGACTTTATCCTTAGTGTTCTTGATTTTTTGGCTTATTTTATAAAAATCATTCGATGGAGATTTATTAATGAAAGATTCATCTTCATTTTGCTCTGATTTCTTATCTGTGTTATTTTTTATCAAGCGATGTTCCAGTTTTATCGCTTTACCTTTACGTTTGCTAGTACCTGAGACTTTTGATGAGGTTGTATCAGTTAATGCCTGAAACTGAAGATGATTATTTTTAATTACATCGATCATGCGAAGATCCAATGGTATGTCTATAGATTCAGTCCTGTGACATTCTAGTTGGGTTTTTATCGCCAAGAATGTCGAGGATTCGCTAATAGTTTTCATATTATCGGAAAAATCAGGTTCGCCGATGTTGTTAGTTGTATCAAAATCAGATAAACTTTGAGCAAACATTTCCGGCATTTTATTAGCACTCAAAATTGTAAACATCTTTGCATACTCCGTTAATATATCGGACTGTGCGTTATCAGTTTTCTGCAAATTTTCGTCTGCTAATGTCGCATTTTCGCAAAGTAGAATGTGATTCGATAGATTAAACGCGGCGATCAAATCGCTGTAAGGAAACATAGTAACAGATTGGTTTTTGTTCATATCATGATTTATCCAATGCCCATTGCTTATTCCGTTTATCGCAGTTAAAGTCAAATAACGAGCAATCGACGAATAAAGTGACAAAGGTGAAGAAGTCACTGTTGAATCGAGCTGATTGTTTGTGTTGCTTGCTGCCACAATGTTTTTTGATGTCTCTTGATTTTTAGCGGATGATTTCTGTTTAGGCCCTCGTTTAGTACCGTAAACATCGATGATGGATAGCGGATTTGGCGAGCCATCAGCATTCAGCACTACCGCCGGTTGATGCTCCTTCTTTCGCAAATGTTTCTTCAGCGCGTTACAGAACTTGGTTTTGTACGTACAATCCGCGCATCTGTACGGATAGATATTCGAGTGCTTCTTCAGATGACTAGTTAACATTGATTTGCTTACGCATGTGTACAAACACTTTTTGCACTTAAAGGGCTTGGAGCCGTCGTGAACACTAAGCCAGTGATGGTTCATGTGATGCTTATACTTGGTAACAAAGGAACACTCGGAGCATGTAAAGCCTTTGATGTGGCAACGCATGTGCTCCCAATATTCCATCTTCGTGCTAGCTATGAAATTGCACTGTTTGCAATTCTTAGCCTCTCGAAAGCTTTTGTCTTGTTTGCTTATGTTGCTTTGCAAATTCACGCGAGAAACATGAAGAGAAGATTCGTCAGTCTCTTCTCTTTTTTTATGTTTATATTCTGCCAGTATAAAAGGAGAGGAGGAGTTATCATTTTGATTTAAAGGGGATTTAAGGATTGGTAAATGTGTAAGGACGGCTTTAAGACTAGAATTATTGCGCTTTGATGTGTAATGGCTAGTTAGGTGTTCGCTGAATTCTGACCTAGAAATTAACGAATTTGATGCCTTATTTCGCCTTTAAATTTTACTGATTTAATATTATGATATTTGATATTATGATAGTTGAATATTATTATATAAAGATTACATTCAAAATTATTATATATTAATTTTAAAAAATTATATACTATGCATTTGACATACATATGCTTGCCTATATGTACAATGTATAATGCTCATAATTAGAATACTAATCATAACGTACCTGTTTGATGTAGCGAATACACATAACGAACACTGTAGAATGTTTTGTATGGGATTAATACTTTCGCTGAGTAATGGAATGATGTTTGACATGATGCTCAACGATCGATCAGTTCGATATTCGTTCATAATATTCGGATACCGTATAAATTCCTTGAATAAATTAATGTTTTTGTAAATAAATTGTACTTGACTATACTGTACTTGGTAGTGACAAGTTACAACCTGTTGAGAAAAATTATCATTTCCTGACAGCTTGATGATACTCAAAGAAACTGTTCTTATCCTCCAAGTTTTTTCTGTAAAAATATAAAAATTGAAGTATTTCTTTTCTAAAGACTAGTATTAAAAGATGCGTTAATATCGAAGAATTTGGTATGCGTAATGAGTAATTTAACAAATCAAATGATACATGTATCTGGAATGTGAAATATTGAGAAATTTGTAGAACAATTAATTTCTTTTTCTTATTTATTTAAAGTATGTAACATGCAAATACGTTTTATCAAAATAAATTATTTTTTTTATCAAAAGTAATTATTTAGAATAACGGAGTCAGCTTTGATGACCTTGACCTTGATGTACGTTGTCAAGGTCATGATCCTGTGTGACTTCCGTCGCTTATTCGTTAAAAAGTATTAACAATCAAAGTTAGTAATTATTTTCCCGCTTTACATGAAGTCAGATAACTCTAGATAGAAAGAGAGGTATGAGATGGACTGATTGAGGGAATACAACTTTCGATGCGAAGCGAATTCCACTTCATCTCTCCCGATGCCAAGAAGCGTCCGACTTGCCATGGGAAATGAATTCTACCCCACCTTTCTTCTGCCTAGGCGTACGACTTTCTACGCGAAGGAGTTCCACTTCCTCCCTTTCGAGAAGCATTTGACTTTCTACATGAAGAAAGATATATCTGAATGGAAAATCGTATGCTTCTTGACAGCGAAGAAGGTGAGGTGAAATTCGTTTCGCGTAGAAAATCGTGCGCTCCTTGGCAGGGTGTCGGTGGAATGAAACTCACTTCGCGTGGAAAATCGTAAAGCAGAAAATTATATTTTAAAGCAGAAAATTTCTGTTTTATATTTTTAGTTGAAAAGAAACATCATTTTTCAGATTTTATTTGGTAATAACTTTTTAACGAATATATATATAACGAGCGACGGCTAATACTTATTGGATATCACTCAGAGTCATGATATTGACAACTATGTCAAGATTATCGAAGCTGACTCCCCTATTCTAAATAATTACTTTTGATAAAAAAAATAATTTAATTGAGCCTGATACATCAGGCTGTTCCTCGTCCTGATGAAGTGAATTGCAAGGCTCACGAAACGTTGGCATTCCAAGAATGGATCTAGACACGGAGAAAACACACAACAGTTATATAGAAAGCACGTGGAAGTTTCAAGAATATTACGAAATATTTATTACTTAGGATACTATCCAACGTCGAAATCGACGTTCATTCGACATCGATTCTATTGTCATTTCTCACTGGGTGTTAATAAAAATGTGATATTACATAATGACTCGAAGAAAAAAGTAAATGGTAATGTAGCCTTCAAATCCATAAAAATAGCCTTAAAATATTAATTTTGTTTAGAAAAAAGTATTTGATTACAAAATTAATAAAAAAATAAAACATTTTAAAATGTATATAAATAAATGTATACAGTATATATTATATTATAGTATACATTTACATCACTTTTGCATGATCTGCTCAGTATTAAAAATCTTAATATTAAAAATAGTACACGTAATATAAATTATAGATTAACAGTAGAGCTATAATTGATTATCAAATAATTATTTTGATATAAAAACTTCAAAAAAGAAATCGTGAGTAATCAATATCCATAGAGGGCCACATTAGCAAAATGCCATGCTATTGTTTAAATTTGCATAACTCAAAATATATATAGTCAAATAAAATGTTAAATAGCAAATAATACACTCAAAAATATATTCGTGTTAATAATACATTCAAGTTTAAGAAAAATGAGGAAGTAAGTATAATTAAATGCTAAAATGTTTCGAAATATTTGAATGTAAAAATGCGTTATAATAAGTGACTATTGATATATTAGCATAGTGTAACGGGAAGCTACTAAACAAATAATTCCATAAGTAATTATTAGGATTTGCTATATAATAGCGGAAATATTAAGGGAAGCCACAATATATACACTGGCCGTAATACTGGAATTCTCTTTCTACTGTTGGTCAAATTTTGAGGCGAGAGAGAGAGAGAAAGAGAGAGAGAGAGAGAGAGAGCAACGTGTCTATCTTGTTGCTGACATGTTGCTTTCTAAGTATGCATTACTAAGTATGTGTTGCTACCAGAATTACAGCAACTGAGTCCTCATTTGTTGGCAACTTGATGCCTTCACAAAGTGATAACATCACAAAGTTAAGTAGCAACTTGGCAGCAATATACTGACAACTTTAAAATCGTCATCATCAAAATTTATACTCATATTGCCAATAATATGCAGCATCGTACAATGCTGTCATACCGACAACGCAAGATAATATTGACGCAGTTATCTTGTTAAACTATTAGCAATATACATATACATATTGTTGTCTGCATGTTGCTATAATGTATATTCAAAATCGTTGAAGACAAGTTTATGGCAAGTTGCTAGCATCATAAGCAATCACAGATTTGTACGATTCTGCTGAGACATACTTTGTTTGGTATATACTGATATTTGGGTATATACTGATATACATATATATATGTAATTTAAATTACCTATCACAACGTATGTATAATAATGCACATATTGCACATTCGCGTCTGCAATCATACAGAAAAGTTTTACAAAAGAAAATGTATAATTAGATTTAGACAGTTAAAATTGGAAAAAGATTTAAATTTAAATATCCACATATAAAAAACTTTTATATTAGGTGTTGGAATTAATTCGTAGCGTTTTTTAATGAAAGAATGTTATTTATTTCACATGAGCATTAAAAAATACATTAATGAAAGTACTTCCCATCACTTGTAAAACGCTACGAATTAATTCCAACACCTAATATATCTAATTCTATAGGAAATAAACGCCTTTAACAATTTAACTGGATTTTAAGTGCTTGTATAATTCTAAGTGAATTTATGTACTACGCATGTAGTCTTCTAAACTGCGCGTCGAAATAATTGTTCAGTCTTGAAACGTAAACTCTAATTTTAATTCGTGATATTATTACGACAATTCAGTAGAGTTTGCGTTTCAAAACTGAAAAATTATTTCGGTGCGCAATTTAAAGGTTTATATATATATAATAGTATATAAATTCACATAGAACTATACAAGCACTTTAGACCTAGCTAGATCGTTAAAGGCATTTATTTCCTATAAATTAAATATACTTTTTTTGTAATTCATACTTTTATATTGAATTTTTACGTGAAAATTGAACTTTTTTTTCATGCATGAACTATTTTTACATTTTTTAATATTTTCTAAATCGGATAGCTATTTCTCTAGTAAATTTAATGCAGATTAAAAATAGTTAATCAAATTTTTGATACAGCGTATTTTGAACTCGTTTTACTATCCACCGTGAATGCCTTCATCACGCGCAGGCCTCCGAAAGGTGTGCTATAGCGTTGCTATTTTGTTTGTCAAGAATATAATTATTACACATTTTGTGCACTAAAATAAGAGTAAAAAATATATATGTATAAAAAAATTTTTTTTATTATATATAGTTTTTTAGTAATCAACTCCAAAAGTATGATTTTAAACCTTCCAAGATGGAATAAGGGAAAGGGAAGTAAGATGATTTTAAGATTTGTCGATTTTTCCTAATTTCTATCGATTTTTTCCTAATTTTTAATTATTTTTAACCAAATAGATATTTTATATGAGACAAACGTGAAAGTTATATTATAAAATATAAATGCTACTTTTTTATTGTGATATTATGAAAAACTGTATAACATACAGGAACAATGTACATATTACATAATTCTTCTCTTCTTCATAGGAATGTTTATACTAGTCATATTGATTATATTGTAGGAAGAAAGATTTGAACCATGAGCATCAAATTATTTATTATTTGAATTGCAAAAACGTCACGCTTGGTCATGCAAAATGGTCATGCAAAATGGTCTGAAAAAGAGATTAAATGATCTTTCCAACGGTACCTTCGATTGGATTTTATTTATGCCCTATAGAGAGCAAAAACTGCAAATAGGTCCGATTTACCCCACTCTCCCCTATATATTAGGTATAGTAAAAAGAAATCCATTATTTTTCCAATAGATGGCTTTAGTAATCTGTATCACGCGTAGACGAGATACAGATTACTAAAGCCATCTATTGGAAAAATAATGGATTTCTTTTTACTACACCTAATATTTATATAGAGGAAAGGCCCCTATTATGAGATACCGAGTTTATTTTGAGTAAATGCTAGAAATCTATGGGCAGAATTTAAAAAAGTAATAGGTCATTTTGAAGGGAAATTAATAAGCTTTAAGACAATGTTACGTCAAATTTAATACAAATTTTATTTCTTTTTTATAAATTAAAGAAATGTAAGAAGTGAGCAAATCGCAAAGTCAAAAAATTGTGCTCCTAATATGAAATGTCTCGAGGAATCAATAATAAAACGTAAAGTATATCAGTGTATTGCAATTAAAAAACTTTATTTAATATTTCTAAAATACAAATAAATAATCAGTGCATGTTCAAAATGAGTATGCGATGTATTGTACCTAGCTGACTCGTTTTCAGGTTTTTGGAACTAAGCAGAAACAGGCACTTGATGTTTATTGTTTCTTTTTAATACAATAACATTTATACTTCACAAATGATTTTCACAAAGGACATTATCACAAAGGAGTATAGGTTATTTCATATTAGAAATACTGAGTATCTTATATTACGATTTTCATGCCTTACGATTTATCATCAAATCTAACTTCTGTAATTAAACAATTCAACATATCACGTATTTTTCTATTAATACGATCTTACTCTATTACCACATGAAGAATTTATTGCCAAATATTTACTTACTAAATTATAAACGAGGTTTAAAAACTCATCTCAACGAAACTTGAAGACATCCAAATTCTAAAATTTTTTTTTGCAATGATATAGGCACAATCTAATAATAAATTTTCCATTAAATAGTTTTCAATCTAAGAACAATAAATTCATAGTGGAATCAATAGATAGCGTTTATTAGTTTAGCGGAAACGCCGCTATCTCATATTAGGCGTCTATCTCATAATAAGGAGCTTTCCTGTATATATTTGATAATGTAAATTTGATGGTGACACTTTCAATCAAGATTTTTTATCTTTACAACACAAGTATTTTTATTAAAAACGCACAATAAATTTTTATAATAATTTATTTGAACAAATATATTCATAGATATTCTCAGTTGCGGGCGTGCGTGTATATATACGTCTGTAATTTGTGTATAATTTACTATGATTATATAATACAATCAAAATCTTATTACGCAAATTTTTTCTTATTTATTAATTTAATTAGTTCATAAAAAAACAAATATTTGAGAACATATAACGCTTAAGTAAAATGTAAGAAAAATTTTGCTAGAAATTTATCATGAAATTTTGAAGGAAAATATAAAAATAACAAGAATAATGGTGTGAAGCAAATGAAAAAAAAAAATATATATATATATACATATAT
>NW_011627118.1:2305-23845 GCF_000204515.1 Acromyrmex echinatior | reverse complement strand
CGATATTATTGCGAGAACAAATGAAAAATAGCACGCAATTAAATAAAAGAGAAACAGAACAAAAACGGAAAATAATTCAAAAACACAATAATGTGTGTGGAATTCGTCAAAATAAATTTGGCACTTATTATATAATAATATGCTATAAATTTGTTATCAAATTTTGCTCGCTAACTATATAAATGCACAGTGTACGCAGGTAAGAAAATTTATAGATTTGTAAGAAGAAGAGTAAATGTTTGTTGAAAAAATTTTACACGAATGCAAACAACTATTGAAAAATAATTAAAAATTATATTATATTTTATTTCCTAATTATTTCTTGTCCCCAAAAAAAGTTAGGTTGTCTGTATTCTTCAAGATTTTGTAAAAAATTTCTTCAACTCATTATATTTTATATATGTATAATATATTATATATTATATGTATACGGACACACATACGTGTACATATCAATTATCTAATCTTATATGATTGGAACAATAATAATTTAGAATTTTTAACCAATGGAAATTTTTGCATTAAATCATCAATTTGTTAATAAATCAAATCAATGCAAGTTTACATTGAAATTTGGAGCATCCGATAATTGCTTAACTAAATCTAGTAAATGCTGGATATTAATCTAAGTCATAGCGTTCTATAACATTTTCATTTTCCTTATTAAATTTTCGTTGATAAAGATTGAAATCTGTATAATATCACTGTGCTTATTCTATATATATGTAAAAGTTGCCTCCATCATGTTTGTTATTATTAAAAGTTTGTTTGTTATTATTAAAGTTAATTATTAACTAGTTGTTATTAAATTAATGATACATAATTGTTCATCACACAATTGTAATTCAATTTAATGACTTTAATGTACATTTCGCATAATATTAGATTATTTTTTAACTTTTTTATTTTTATTCGTATTCCTTGTATTTCTCTTATTAGATAGATTTGATTACTTATTCCAATTACAATTTTATATTTGTATTTTTTAATAGAAACAAATTATGTTTGTATTATCTTCATACACTATCAAGAGGAATACATAGTTTCCGATTACAACATTCCTGTAACATTTATTCGAAATGAGCGAGTTTGATTATCAATGATGTGATCGAGAGCAAACTTTGAATTTTGTATATCTTAACTATGTAATATTCCACCGTTTTTGTTTATATTGATAATGATCCAACAGAGATCGAAATGTTTGTTTTGTTTTGTTTGTTACTAGCAAATTAAAGTTTACATTTTAACTAGATGACATGTTTTATTTATTACCAATTTAAAATTTTTTATTTTATAACGATTGTTTTAGGGTAGTCCTTTGTCTTTCTGTTTTTTAAATTTATTGAGTCTTATTACTATTAATTATTTTTTAAATTTAAATTTTGCTTATTAATCAAGTTATTGTACAAAATGGGACCGTAATACCATCATCTCCTCTAATCGTTTATTACTGATAATATTAAACTATTAGGTATTGGAATTAATTCGTAGCGTTTTACAAGTGATGGGAAGTACTTTCATTAATGTATTTTTTAATGCTCATGTGAAATAAATAACATTCTTTCATTAAAAACGCTACGAATTAATTCCAACACCTAATATAAAAACCAATAAAAAGTTTGTCATGTAAGAATAAATATAAAAATATATGTAAACATACATAAACATATATAAATATTCATAAATACACATATATAATTATATATGAAATAGTGTACATCAATTGGCCATATCACTAATTGGCTAATTTAAAACAATATAATCTTATTGGTGAAGCAGTGAAAAATTACTATAGGAGCACAGACCAATGTGAGTCGTGTAGTACAATTGAATTGTGTATCAGTACTCTTTATATGAAATATATTCATACATATCCATACATCCTTATTATTATTTCTGTTGTAAAATTATTTTTTAATATAATAAAAATAATAATAATGAGAAACATCAAAAATAATTAAAAGAATAATTTTCGCATTTTAGAAACAAATTAAATTTGAAGGAAATATAAAAAAATTGCTTATATATGTATTTATATATATCTAATTATGTATAAAATTATACATAATTATGTATGAGCAATTTTCTTTGTGTTTTTCCAAACTCGATTTTTTCTAAAACAAATGCGAAAATTATGCCTTTAATTATCTTTGATGTTTTCTCATTACTATTTTTATTTCACTAAGAAGTAATTTTGCAAAAGGAAGAAGAATTGTCTGTATTTATGAACATATGTCATATATAATTATATATGTTTACTATTATTTATGTTTGTTTATGTATATATTATACATAATTATATATATTTATACATAAACAATTTTTTTACCGGAAACTATACTTCTACAATTAGAATATCTCAATTTTTCAAAAGTGAAACAAAATTGAAGGTTTAATAAATTGTTAAATAATAAGAGGGAGTAGAAAAAACAAAGGCTGTAAATAAAAAATAAAAAATGATACACAAAAATTCAATCTGAGTTAAATCAAAGATATTGAGAAATGTACAATATAGATTTTGTACAGAAGGTTTTGATACTAATTGTAAAGAGTCATTTAACGGTCATTTACATAAAAACTATCTGGTACAAGATTTCTACAACACGTTTAAATATTATTTATTATTTGCGCCCGTTGTTTTCGAAATTCTTTTAACAATAAATGTTATGATAAGTTAGCGGTTGAAAATAATTTAATAGATTGAATATAATATAATAGAATATAATAGATTAAAATGTCCCAGGTGCATATGTATATAATTATATGTAACACTTACAATAAGTTGATTGATGTCGCATATTTACTTACAATTATGATTTAGCTAAAATTGATTTTTTTTATATTAAAATAAAGTATGTTTTAATACTTGATATTTTACAAATTTTTAGTATAAAACTATTTACGCACATACATATACATACACACGGGCACTCTGCATATATTACAGATAGCTTTTTATTTTATATATATGTATAAAAGTTCATTCAGACATATTAAAATAATATATAATTTATACATTTATTGAAATTAATTAATTTATTTTTGCATAATAATAGAAAGAACATCCATATGACAATAACTAAATAAATATATTAAAAACTATATATTACCGACCTCACCGATTTTAATAACCTTAACATATGTTGTCAAGGTCATGACCCTGAATAACTCTGAACAGATTTTAATTTAATTAAGCTCGTTATTCATTAAAAAGTTATTTGTTATTAACAAAAAAAGTTTAAAAAATGATATCTCTTTTCTACTGAAACTCACTTCGTGTGGAAAGGACTTTGTTTCGCGTAGGTATTCGTGCGCCTTTAAACAGAGAAAGAGGAAGGGTAGATCTCTTCTCTTCGTGTAAAAAATTAAACATTCCTAAAAAGTGAGAGATATAGAATATTATTTAATATTGTACACGTATAGCAGAAATGTAATGTAATTTCTTAAACTTTTTATTAATAATTTTTTAACGAATAATGAACGATGGCTAAAATCTGTCGGAGGTCAAGATTATATGTCAAAATCATTGAAATCGGTTGTCAGTAATATGCAGTTTAACCGAATAAACTTACTAGGCAAACCTATCAACATGTATGAAAACGTGATTCGTATCAGCATGTCCCGTGCCACTAAATTTAAAGGATTTGTTCAATACGCCGTATAGACTATTGGCGACCTGTAATTCTATTTTATTAATATTTATTTACTGTATTAACATTTATTATACTGTATTAATATTTAATATTAATACTTACTGTATTTATTAAGTAAAATGTATTTTATACAGTGTATTCTATTAAAAAATTATTCTACAAAAGTGTGTTCTACAAAAATTATTATTAGAAAATAACCCAAACAAAAATTCACCACAGGCATCGAAGACTCACACAACAGATAATGAAAAATATATAATAAGAGTAGAAAATTTGAATTTACGAAAAAGCAATAAATAAGTAAATTAAATTTCCACGTAATTTCTATCGTACGATAAAACAGATAAAAAATTTTATGATATATAGAAAAGAGTAAAATGAGAGAAAGAGAAAAAGTGAGATAAAGAGTTGTTTTATGACTTCTCTCATTTTATTTATATAGAAAGATTTTAGAAAAAAAAGATTTTGTGGCTGCGACTATAATAAATATTAAAATAGGTTGCGTCATATTTGTTACTCGATTCAACAAATGATTGTTTATTTATTAATTTGAATGTGTTTTTCGTTTTCATTCGCGAATAGCGAAAATTAAAAAAAAAAGTTTTTCATTTATAATTT
This sequence comes from Acromyrmex echinatior, assembly GCF_000204515.1. Next base: position 19,574 of record NW_011627118.1, on the reverse strand, counting down.
TACATTACTTACTTAGCACTATTCCGTTTATATCAAAATAATTATAATCCTATACATTAAAAAGAATTAAATGTATTCCGTAGAAAAGTGTTATTGACTGAATATTATTCGAACATTAAAATAATATTTGACAAAATTGATTTCTAAAATAATTATATAAATTTTATTTTCTTTTTCCTTATTGTTACTTTTCAGTTTAATGTTACATTATATTTTAGATTATATTTTAACAAATACAATATTGATTGTTATCCAATCGATTTAATAAAACGTTTTTAATAATTTTTGATGTACGCAAACTAAATAAGTGGTTATATGTACAAACCAATAATGTACAAAGATCAAAACAGCGTATTTCAAAGAAGATATAAATCAAGAAAAAAAGTTCAAAACCACAGTCAAATTACAAATATAGCTTTGAAAACAAAATTCCTTGCTCTTGTTCTTATAGACAGTTATGTTAAATTTGCGAATACCGTTTCCTTTTCCCTCAAATCATTCAAAATTTCTTTTCGCAGAGATAGTTTCAGAATAATATTTGATAAAATTTTCAATTTAATAAGTTAAAGGAGCATTGATTAGGATAAATATTAATCGATCCGCTTAAATATAATTCGAAAAATAATCTTTAATATTATTCTTTAATAAGAATTATTATAAAAAAGGAATCTTTGTAGAGATCACTTTATAGATCAACAACAATAAAGAATAATTTTTCAATCGAACCTGATGTAGTCTAATCATCCTCCGGTCCTCACAGTTAGAAATTCTCTTCGATAAGAATAGAACAGTCAAAATTATAGCAAAGAACTATTGAGTGTTCAGTTAAAACCACAATATGTTACCACGTGTTATTTTATTTACATATGCACTAACACAAATTTGAAGACTAATATGAATTTGAATATCTAAAAGAATGATAAGTGAGCTCGACATTGTAAGTTCCAAAATGAAATAGCTGCTTATTTCTGGATCTTGTCGATGGAAATATTATCTTCCCTCTCTCGTCCATCTATCCAATCACAACTGTCGTTTGGATTAATAATTTGGCAAATGCTGTTTTCCTTTCCACCTCCTCTTCACTCTCTCATCTTTTCTTCTTTGAACGTTATTAAATATTTTGCTAAAAAATTGCTTACATTTGCTGCATAAACAAATTCAATATTTTGATTAAAATAATATTTCGTTGTTTCGATAAATATTCTTAAAATTAATATATAAACTCATCAACTGATCATATGCCAATCCTTTCAAGAGTTTAAATATGTATAAATAAATACTATTCATTTTCATTGATCTTCTAGCTCTACAGATCTTTTTAGCTCTATAACAAATCTTTAGGTTTATCAAATGAAAAAAGTTTTATGTTATTTTTTTATAAATAAATAAAAAAATATAAAATGTAAGAAGAAATTAAAATTAATTATTTACTTTGAAAAAAGTGTCAATCTCTTACTAGAGTTATTTTTACACTTTTCTTTTGAAGATCTTTGTTTCTCTTTTATAAACCTTACAAATGTACAGGGTGGGCCATCTATTGGTACGTTTTTAAAAATGCGATCAAATGAGCATACATTGATATTTTTTATTAATTTTTTTTTTGTTGTGAAGCTAAAAGTATCCGCGTCAAGAATGAAAAACGATTTCGTTCATGTGGCTCCCTCTACTGGCCTTACAGTATGCCATTCGGTCACCCCAATTATTAATGACATTTTGGACTACCTCGGCGCCAATTTCACTCAAAACAGTCGTAATATAATGTCATCCACTAACATCCCTTTCTCACGAACTTTCCTCACCAATTTGCGTATAACTCCTTCGGTGGGTGCTCTATCACGACCCATATTTCTTTTCAAAATTCGTACAGTTTCGGCGACACAGCACTGACTTTGAAAATAAGTTTTTAAAATTTCAAAACGCTCTTCAAGAGAAAACATGTTGTTTCGTGCCGCGGACGGTATGACTAATAAACTGTCAAAATTTCGGGTCTGTAGCTCGTTCGGTGTTGCCATACGACGAAATTCAAAAACGTACCAATAGATGGCCCACCCTGTAGTATACAATTAATGTTCACTTTATGTTTTAATATGTCTCTTCCCGTCTCTTAAGAATGTTTGATAAGGTTGTTGAAATTACATCACTTTTTACTTAAAGAATATAACTTAGAAATTATGAAAAATATTAATTAATATGTTAAGGCTTTTTTTAAACGAGCAGTTACAGTTAACTCATAAAATAAAATTTGTTTTTTAACTACATACGTATAAAATTTCAAATGTTCGACTTGCAAAATCTTCCTTAGTGATAATAAATAATAACATTTTTATATAACTCCTTACAAAGTCGACAAACTTACATATAATACATAATAAAAATTATCGCTCTAAACTAATCTTACATACTTATTGCGTTAAGACATTACGGATCGAAATAAGTATCTAATCAAAAGTTCAAAAGTCTAAATTATAAAAGTGTGTTTACTAATTCTTCGGCTGTTATTGAGAATTCAGTCAACGATTTCATAAAAAATATGACAGTTCAATCGAGATAGTCATTTCTTTAACGACTATCCTACTATATTCTGTATAATTCAATGTCAACTTATAATTAAATGATTAATATAATTAATTAAATAATGATAAGAAGTTATATTCACACTTACTTAATTTGTATATTTAGAATAGTCTATTAAATCAAAATAAAAAATTGTGTCATCGTGTATAATAAAACAGCTATTGATTGTCAGACGTTTTAGAATGGACTGATATAAGTCAAAAAATATATATCGATAAGTCATAACATAAACAAGTATGTTCAAAAACGTTACAAGCTTAGTTCGCGTATGTTAAAATAAGATCCATCCAACAACTCAGTATCCTTTATTAAATTATTGCCGTTTTCTTGCCCTTTTATGTAAATCTTTTCCGGAAATGGTTCTTTTTCGGAAATTTGTCTCGTGATCTAAAATTTTGACATTTTCCCAGTCAAAGCTGTGATTGGAACTGATAATGTGTTTCATGATCACTGAATGTTTGGATTGATCTAATCTTATATTGTTACGATGCTCTTTTACTCTAAAGTTGTCTCTTTGTTTTCCCGACACAAGAGACACAATTATTGCCATTGATTTTATAGATTACATTATTATTTTCTTGATGTTGATTTTTATCTTTGTGTGTCTTTATAAATCTATCCAATTTGTTGAGATATCGATAGACGAAGAATATTCTTAAGTTTTTTTACAACGTAATAAACTGCATTCTTTTCCTTTTCTTATGTAATTTTTTCATAATCTTTTTGTGCTATTATAATGTTAAAAATGAGGATTTTTTTCAGTATGATGTAATTTTGGTAACGAGGAAATTTGCTTAAATCGCACTATACTAATATTCTTCATTTAAAATATTACAATAACGCAAAAAATTTAAAAATTACATAAGAAAAAGGAAAAAATTGTATTTTACTATGCTGTTAAAAACTTAGGGAAATATTTTTCATAATTTCTGAAATACACGATAATTTCAAAAAGTAATTTCAAAAGCTTCTATGTGAAACAAAATAAACACTTCATAGATTTATAATATGCATTTTCATATAATAATAAATGGAATAAAAATGTAAGAAATCTAAAAATATAGCAACGCGCGATTTAAAAGGTCAGATTTAGTGGTGCGATTTAGGAAACTAGAGCATTTTTAAAACTTTTATTTACTTAACCTATAAACAAAAATGTAAAGCAAATTTTGACTCTATTAATTTAATTTTAATAATATTCTAATCTCACGACAAATGATTAAAAAACGTGTGTTTCTAGGGACTACATACGTAGTACATACGAGGGCAAATCAATAAATACCCGTGTTTCAAGACAGGCGGCGTTGCTGATGCAAGTTGGCATTACTAATATTACTATTGTGTACTACCATCTTTCGATCGATTCGAAACGACGCCAAAATTTCAGAATGATTCATGCAATATTTTGCATGATAACTTGGGAATGAAAAAGCTGTTGGCCCGATGGATGCCACGATCACGACAATGCACCGGCTCACTTCTTCGCAGTCGTCATAGCCAAATTGGTCGAATTGCGCTATGAATTGCTGCTGCACTCCATCGTATTCTCCAGATTTAGCCTCCTGTGACTTCTTCTTGTTTTCAAACTTGAAAAAATGGCTCGATGGAAAGAAATTCACTCGAATGAGGAGATCATCGTCGAAACAGAGGCCTATTTTGCAGAGTTCGACAAATCGTATTTTTCTGAGTTAAAAAAATGGCAGAAGCGTTGAGAAAAGTGTATCCTCCTCAAAGGGGATTACGTTGAAAAATAAAAAAATTTTTGTAAAAAGTTTGCGTCTTTATTATTAGTACGGGTACTTATTGATTTGCCCTCATAAATTCACATAAGAATCATACAAGCATTAAGATCCAACTAGATCGTTTAAGGCTTTGATTTCTATAAATACAATAATTAAAGTCTTAAGCGAGTAGTGCAATTTCGGTAACTTTACCGTAACAATTGATAATAAAAAAATTTATTAATTCTAAAGTTTATAAATTTTGTATCAAATTTCATGTTTTCTGAAATACATATCGAAATTAATTGTACGTTGATGTATATACTTTAAACACACACACAGAATACACACACGCACGCACGCATGCACGCATAATATTATCCAATACACTTATTTTTTTAAATATTAAATTCTATTGTCATTAGGATATGAGTTCAAATCTCGTAAAATAAAAGTATGAATGTGATTCATTTTCACTTTCTTCATGAAACAAAAATGATATAATATATTATATATTATTGATATATGTATTGTTTTTTGAAACTGATACAACATATGTATATATATAATTTTTTAGGATTGCGGATAAAAAAAATATTTTCTTATAAACATTGAAACTTTATATAGGAGTGCAAGAAGAATTGTATTAAACAATATTACTCAATGTAAATTCAGCTTAAATTTTTAGAAAAAAAATATGAACAAAAATAATCGGAAAATATCGGAACACTTCCGAATTTTTAGACAAGAACATAAGTTTTTGTCTACAAAAATTTGTGATTGTTATGAAAAATTTAATCGAATCCTAAAAAATGAAACGATAGGTTACGGTAGATCATTTGCAGGAAAAACAGCTTTGCATTTGTTGTAAAATTCTTGAATATGATTGGCTTATACATTAGGTCCAGTGAGGAACTAAGAGCAAGATCAATATTAAAGAATTTTACAACAGTTACAAAGCTGTATTTCTTATTGAATGCAACCATTGTTATTGTGAGAATTATCGTCATCTGGCTCTTTGTTACGCAGCAGAGCGTAGACTGCAATGTGCAAATGACATTCTTTCTAAAAAGAAACAGCACAGCTGACCTACGCTCGATGGCTTCGATCTATTTTCTAACGTTTATCTGCCAATATTATATAGACATCTAAAGGAATATGAATATGTTTTTGAATTTCCAACATATGAAACAATTTTGTTCGAATCATCTTTTAAATAAAAATTGGAATTATATGTATATATTTAGCGGTTTTTTTTGGCTGATTTGATAAAACAACTGATTATATTATGTTTACTATTTAATTGACGATTAATTGTAATTAATTATTTGTGATTAATTCAATAGCCAAAAATTAGACAACAATCAGCAACACATTGTTAATATGGATTATATATTAATGTTATATATTGTAATTCTTTGATTCATTACATGTTCTTTGATTCATGGAAAAATTAACTTAAACGAAACATTAGTCCGATACATTAGTCCTCAAAAGTTTTTTGACAAGTAATTTCTCATGAATAAAGTTGATAACATTATTTTGCTCTGTTTAATTGTTAACTATATTCATATTATATGAGAATAGTGTTCACTGCAGTACAGCAAAATTAATAGATTTTTATAAAGACATTTTTTGTCACGAAATTGTGCTTAAAAGACGGTCCAAAAATCTTTTGACAGATAAGTTTTTTGTTAAAAGTTACGCTTAGACATTAAGTATAAGATTATAGGTTGTTGTTTAATTATTGTTTAACATTTTCTTAACACAGAATATAATAAAACTACGTAAGGAATACTCAATAAATTTTAAGGAAGCTGTAATCAGTACATTAAAAATCGGACATAATCAAGTTGAGGTTGCCCGTAATTTTGGGATATTTTGTCAATTAGTAAATGTCTGGAATTGTCTATATAAGATCTAAGGCCACGTTAATAACAAATTTTAACAAGGGCGACCTAGGAAAATAATAACAAGAATAGATAAAATAATAAAGGGATTAATTACTGACTATTAATTACTGATCCTTGCAAAACTGCGCAACAAATTAATGATTTACGACAGAATTATGGAGTGGATCATTATGTTTCCACTGTAAAGCATTGATTAGTTGATCAAGGACTGCTAGGTCGTCGTTCAAGCAAAAAACCTTTTATTAGTACTAAAATAGAAGAGCTAGAATTGCTTTTGCAAAGATTCATTGTAATTGGACAACTGAAGAGTGATCCAGAGTGTTATGGAGAGATAAAAGCAATTTAGTATCCTCTGATGGCGTAAAGTATATTCGTCGCTCTAAGAACGAAAGATTCAAAGTATGTTACCTACCATAAAATATGAGGGAGAATATGTTATGATGTAGGGACGCTTCTCTAGTAAAGGTGTCCTCTATGTCGTATAGAAAACACTATAGATCGTTTCATTTATAAGGATATTTTAGATAAATATATGCTTCCTTATTTAAGAAGAAATGTGTCTCAAAATTGGATATTCCAATAAGATAATGATCCAAAACATCACTCTAAATTTCTATTACAATATTTTATTCAAAAGAAGATAAATGTTATTTTTTTTAAATTTATTTCTTTTAGAGTGATCTAGTCAAAGCCCGGATTTAAATCCGATTGAACATTTATGAGATGAACTAGAGAGGCGAGAATAAGAAATTTTTCTAATTTAGATGATTTCTTTTTTGGTGATTTCTTGCAAGGTAAATGGCAAAAATTAAAATAAAATATTAAAACTTATTGAGTCTCTCTAGGAGATGTAAAACCGTAATACAAGAAAATGGTTACGCAACAAGATATTAAAATTATAATGTCAAAATATTTTAGATTTTTCTGTATTATTTTCGTTTAAAATAATTTTTCATAATTTTTTTTCATATTTGCATTACCTTTAGTGACTTTATTTCATGTCAAAACATTTATGAGCTTCAACAAAATGCATTTTCTATGATATCATATAATAAAGAGTTATTAATTTTATTCTTAATTTATAATATTTTGTTTATAGTTTATTTTATGTAATATGAGATAATATGTAAAATTGCAAATAATAAAATAATTTTGAAAAATATTGTTATCAAAAGACTTTTGAGCGTTAGTGTACATAGCTAAAAATATTTTTCAGCCATTTTTTACTAAATCAATTGCAATTCAAGTTAATCGGAGATTGATTAACCTTTCGTGAATTAGTCGAAAAAACAATATGGGATCATATGTGGATATATCTCAGACCCTATATTCCAATCAGCAGACAATGTTTTTTTGAAAATGTTTTTAAAAATATTTAAAAAATATTTTTAAAAATTTTTTACGTTAAAAACGTTAAAAATAATGGTTAAGTTCCCCTCCTTTTTTATTTAAAAAAATATTTAATTTGAATTATTTTTCTTATTCTAATGTAAGTTCTTATTTTACTTAATAAGTGCGCGGTGATATCTTCGAACGCATTGATGTTGTCGCACGCGATAACGTTGTCATAATGCGATACTGCATGAATAAGAAAGGAAGGAAGGAAGAAAACAAATAATTGTGGACATCTAGATATAATATTTTAACATGCGTTTATTTTTCATGCGATACATTATATACTGTATTATCTAAAGCGTACATTATTAATTCGCATTCAGTACCTGAATTTTTATCATAAATTTTACGTTAAGTATTTACCGTTTCCAATTTGTTCATAATATTGGGTCATCTAAAAAGTATCCGCGGTTTTTTGTCACTAGATGTGTGTTGATGGTCATATATCTAGTGACAAAGTACCGCGGATACTTTTTAGATGACCCAATATATTGAGTATGGGAATAAGTTTCCGCCTATTGCAGAAAGATGTCGTTAGCCTTGCTCGTGTGTTTGATAGAACGGTAAGACATGTTTTTGAAAGGTGTGTGTGTCCAAACTTTTGAGCCCAATAGATGGCATTCATTCGAAGCGTAACAAAGAGTAACTTTTTTTGCGTTGAAGATGTCGGAATTTATTCCAAAAAAGCAACATTTGCGAGAAGTTTTACTCCATTATTTTATTTTAAAGAAAAGTGCGGAAACGCATCGTTTGCTCGTAGATATTTACGGTGAGCATGCTCCATCGAAAACTAGTTAAAGAATGGTTTCGGCGATTCAACAGTAGTGATTTTGACGTGCGTGACAAAGAACGCGAAGGTGCATTGAAAAAATTTGAAGATGCAGAATTGCAAGAAGAAGATTCGTGTTTATCGCTCGATAGGTTGACAAAAGAGTTAAATGTTGATAGATCCACTGTTGGAAAACATTTACATGCAATGGGAATGGTGCAAAAAGAAGGAAATTGGGTGCCATACAAATTGAAAGAGAGAGACATGGAAAGACGTTTGGTCATCTGCGAGATGCTTCGTCAATGAAAACAAAGGAAGGGTTTTCTATATCGTATCGTAACTGGCGATGAAAAATGGATCTATTACGATAACCCTAAACGCTTGAAGGCATGGGTGATGACAGGTAAACCAGGTCCATCAACGCCAAAACGAAATATCCATGTTTCGAAGATTATGTTGTGTATCTGATGGGATCAAAGAGATATTATATATTATGAGCTGCTCAAACCATCCGAAACCATCACTGGCGATCGTTATTGGCTACAACTGATACGTTTTACCAAACTTTGAAAGAAAAACGATCGGAATGGGACAATAGGCACAACAAGCTAATTCTGTTACATGACGACCCTAGGCCACACGTTGCAAAACCGGTCAAGAAATACTTGGAAGGAGTAAAGTGGGAAATTCTGCCCCACCCGCTGTATTCATCGGACATTGCCCCTTCAGATTTTCATTTGTTCCGATCCATGCAGTCGGCCCTTTCTGGAGAACGATTCAATTCTTATGAAGGTATCAAAAAATGGCTTGCTGAATGGATCGCTTCAAAAGAAACAGATTTTTTCATTCGAGGAATCCGTTTATTACCGGAAAGGTGAGAAAAAGTTGTCGCTTCTGAAGGAGCATACTTTGAATAAACTCACTTATATAGATTTATTTAAATAAATACATCTTTTTCATTTAAAAAGGGCGGAAACTTATTCCCATACCCAATAGTTCTGATGTAAATAACTTACAAAATATTTATTAGGTGTTGGAATTAATTCGTAGCGTTTTACAAGTGATGGGAAGTACTTTCATTAATGTATTTTTTAATGCTCATGTGAAATAAATTCTTTCATTAAAAACGCTACGAATTAATTCCAACACCTAATAAATTTTTCTTATGCTATTTATATATTGGCACAAAAATATACGTGCACATTGTTCGAGTTCAAGCGTAAAGAGTATAGTCAACGATTTCATATATACATACACTTATCATATAAAGAAAATTTCACATTGTCCACATTGTATATTTTGATAACCTCAATCACAAGATCCTGAATCATCAACGATGACGGAGTAGGTGGCTGCACCAATTGCTCTATATCCATCTGTTTTTCGACGAAAGCAGTCCACGTAGCGTAGAGCAGAATGATACGGTTACCTCAAGTATCGCCAATCGCAATTTCTATTTGAGACATTCCCGCGGCGATCCCAATCTCCAAAAATTTATACGCTGTCGATGTCAGCGCGAACACTCTCCTTAAAATGCTACGTGCACTATAACGAACAACATTCAAATAAGCAATCGCGATGACGATGGCGGCGACGGCGACGGCAACGGCGATTTCCAGATGCTTCCACTACTTTAACTCGAGCGCAAAACTGAAGGCCCACAATGAGGACTGCGAAAAATTAAATAATTGCTCAATAAGGTTACCGAGCGAATATGACAGTGGTTGAGCTACTGCAACCACTGCCGGAAAGCGTCCTGTTCATAGTCTACACCAATCTTGAGTGCGCATTGTAAAGAACAGTTAATGATTCACAATCCGCTATGCACACGTACCAGCATCACAACGTCTTCAGTATTGGGTATTACGTGTACTGCTCCTACAACAGCTCATTGTCAGGCTATCGATTTCGTCGCGATAAAGACTGCATAGTGGAAATGCGTTTGCGGAATTGTTGCTCGCATTGTCACGTGTGTGAGAAACCAGACGAGAACACGATCACTGCCACTTAACCGGGCGATACAGAAGTCCCATGCCTCAAATTGCAATCTAAATTATAAGGATTCGCATTTCCTGTAGTTTTCCATAACTTATCACAACTTAACGACGCCCATTTTGTTATTAAGAAAATTGCCACCGCGCAGATCTTCTTCCAATAAAGAAAAATATATATCTTTCACTAAACACATCAATAGTACCAAAATTGATTTAAAAAATTGTGTGTAATTACGTTTCATATAGAGTTTTCGTTTCTAGTTTAGACAAATTATCATCTTTTCTCAACAATGATAAACTGCGACGCGAATTTTCCAATTTATCAGAAGAAGATTTTAATCTTTTAACTCGAAAGAGCGTTTTTTTGTACAAGTACATTGACTGCAGTAAAAAATTGAATGAATTGTGCTTCCTGTTTCGCGAGACATTCTACAGTTTATTGACTGACAACATGGTATCTGAGAGTGATTAAGTGTACTACTCTGTCAACGTATGGCAGCGCTTCTTCATCTAAACGCTCGACGAATATAGCGATCTGTATCTAAAAACAGATTGTTGTTGGCCGACATCTTTGAAAATTTCTGCGACAATTTCTTGCGTCATGAGTTACTACGTTGCAATCTCCTTAGCTATCTTCTCACGATCTTTGTTGCTGTCCATGTCAACGTATCGATGTCACTGATCACATCACGGTATTTCAAAGTCATTAAATCCTTTTCTGTATCGCCCATTGGTAAGCGCACTTGTTAATCATTAGAAATTCATATTTTTGCTACCAACATTTACGGCATAAATTATAAAAATTCTCGTAAAACATGTCGGTATTTACGTGATCGTTGTACAAGCGTTTCAAATTGGTACCATCCTGTTTGAATAGGATCAACAGATTTGCATTGTCGCGTATAAGGTGCTTTGGTATCATGCGTACGCTTGACAGAGAAGCAAGCGACGTCCGCGTGTCGCCCCAAAGTACTCTCTTATCGCGTTCTTGTTGCATGCTACGTCATCAAAGATAAAAATGGTATTCAGAAGCGCTTCGTTCGGTGGAATGACGTCGCTATTATTGGAGAACGTAAAATAGCCAATTTCTTCGATCGGTGTTAATAAATTCGTTAGGTATCGACATTTTGGCTGTTTTGCAGCGATTTCAAATATACGTATATGTTCTCAAATTGTACGCGGACTTTCTAACAGGTTTATCAGTATGTTCGTCTTACCGCAATTTGATGATCCGCAAACGATAGTGCGTATAGAGACCGATAGCATGTAGTCATGCTTGCTCGTCTCTTTATTGATTTGCACTTTGCCGTCGAGATTCGCCCGCGACTGGAGCACAAACCGCATATTTCCTCTTTCCACAAAATATTGAAAACAAATATCGCGAGCGGGCCTATTTATAGTCGCGTAGAGCGAAATCGCTCAGTAATCAAAATGTTTCTCATGTCGGACGATCTGCACAGTTTAACTTCAAAAGAGCTAGAATATATATCGAAAATTGTACTACTGCGAGAGTTTGAGATCTATTGTGGGACACCAAATTATCCGAGCAGATATGGAGGTATAGCAATACCGTCGATGCCTGAAGCATTACCATTTGCCAACTCATCAAATCGACGGCTTGGTGACTTTGATAAAGAATTCGAGAGACTTGTTAAATCTCGGATATCAGTTTTGTGATCCGGGAACGCGATTGGAGAAGCAATTGGCTAGAAATGACCGAAATATTAATTCATTGGACGTGTCGTGATCACAATATAGCGTATTCGCATAGCAACGATCTCGCTGAACGAACACGTGGCTGACAATATACTCGCTGAGAAGGCGCGGAAACGCATTACTGCGAGTGATTCGACTCTTGGAGAGAGCTGCAGCCACAGCCATTTGGGTAGGCCAAAACAAAGATTGCTTTAAAACAAAGAAGAAAAAGAAGAGGATTCGACGGCGAAACGCGACAACATCCTGCCCGTTTTACTGCTGCTGGGCGTTCTCGAGTTATTGATCGGCGGAAATCGCCAAGGCTGTAAACAATAGTAAAGCGGCGCAGCTGGAAGAACTGCAACGTCATAATCGCATCATGGAAGGCTGCGGCGTTTATCTCGTTCCTTACAAGCGCGGACAAGATGTCACGCGTAGAAAAAAAAGACGTCGATAAAACATTAAAAATGCCGAGGAGAGTAACTACCAATGTTTAACTGCAACTTGCAAACCGTATGCGTATTCCGTATTTTAGAAGCATCTTTATGCGCACTACATTACCGATTGAAGGAATACGTAGAAACGAGAGCGATATTGTTAATTTGTTAGACAATGCCGAGGGATCTGGTTGGGCGGCATATGTGACGTGTACTTTGACATTTTCGGCAATCTTCAACCGCCAAAGGAACTCGAATGATATCTGGCAAACAGTGTAATCGAGTATAATAGCGCGTTTTATTAGGCGTTACAATCAGAACAATTGCGACAGAACAACAGCTTTATCTGCGGTTCTGCGGTTAATAAGCAATTTAAGGACCAACATTGCACCGTTTAACTCAATGCTCGTCCAAACATGTCGCTGACGTTTATTACACTGATTAGCAAGAGCAGCGTTCTTACTGTGCTACTTTCCGGCAGTAGATTTGGGCAATAGCGATTACGAGCTTGGTCTGACGGACTTTAAAACGTACTATACTCTAGCCAATGTAAGTTTAAACAAGTTTTACTATAACAACGAAGAAATTGTCTTTCCCGAAGAATCGTACGAACTGTGTGATATAATAGAGCGTACCTGAAGCGCGAAATTTTACGTTCTCACGATGTGAAGGGCAAGGAGGATGAAGAGTTTTTGCTGGTGATTCGCGCCAACAATAATACAATGAGAAACGAAATCAAATGCGCCTATCGGATAAATTTTACAAAACCTCGCTGCTGGGATTTTTGTCGAATCGTATGCTGAAGCGACAGTGGCACGAGTTGAACGTACCGATAAATATTATCAACGTAAACATCATTTGTATCGAGTACAACATGACCGCAGGTGCGTATCGAGCTCGTGAAGTAGCTTTTTCGACACAGCATAGCCACGAGTCGGTGCCGTAAGGGCCGAATGGCTCTTATGTGGCAAACATAGAATTGATTGATTGATTGAACGATGGTTCTTGACAGTGCATCCTGGAGTTGCTGATCCTCTTAGCGCCTTGATCTCTCTTCTTTGGTATTGGGGGATCGGTGCCTCTAAGGAAGCTTTATTGACACAGCGTAGCCATGAGTCGACGCCGTAAAGGCTAAATGGCTCTTATGTGGCAACAATTGTGGCGGAGTCGCTCATTTAAACCCTGCCGTCGCTGCCTCCCCTTTTCACGGAAAGGAAGGCGATGGCAGTGGGTGAGAGATCCCTCTGGGATCGACACGGTTCGAACTAGGCTCGGGCCCTGGCGGAACCAGATTGTCTAACGAGCGGATGAATTACATATATGTATATATATATTTACGTATTATATTATATTTTTTCAACTCACATCAAACACCGATGGATGAATGCTTAATGGTAAGCGTTTCCAAATAATGGCGCTCGTTCAAAAACCAAGATGTAGGAAGTCGTGTTTAGGGTCTGCATGGCTGCGGAACGTAAATCGAGCAGTCTCGAACGACACCTCCAGGGTACCTGTCGCCCCCCTGGAGTAGTCAATCTTAATGGCGTATAGGTGGGTGCGCTCTACTTCTAATTGTAAAAGTAATAATCATATGGAAGTCAAAAATAGTAATAATAATAACAATAACAGTAAAGTAAGGCAAAGTCTGAACACCAAAGCTGGGAAAATAGCCAAGATTAGCAAGAGTCGAAGTGTCCAGATAGACCTGGAGAGATGTGACGCTCGAAAAGAGTCAATAAAGACAGTTAGCAAACTTCGCGCTGTCAAAATAGTCTTGGAACGATGTGATAATCTGGTGAAGCAATACGCACACCAACAAAAAAGGCAAGTGGCGAAAACAGACAAAAGGTACCATCGTGAAATCAGCATAGTCCTACAAAGATACGCAAGAATATGAACCGCAATGGCATTCAGGCGGCATCATCCAGCTCCAAGTCAGTAAGAGTTAGGATACTGCAGCTGAATATGAGGCGGTCATGCGATAACAGGTAAGGTGCGTCAGCTCGTCGCTGAACAGCGACTTGACATCCTGTTATTACAGAAACCATATGTCAAGAAGCAAGGCGAGAGTCACACCTTTTATGAGTTAGGAACGGAGATGAAAGTTGCTGTAGTGTGCTTGAAACGCCCATGGGCGATGATAGCGATCAGCAACCCCCGACTGCAAATGATATTTATCTCGCAGCTTAGCTCAACTTACTGTTTGTGTGTGTGTGTGTGCAGAAATGCAGGCTCCTGGCCTATCAATATACGTCGTGTCATGTTACTTTCAGTACAGCGACGAAATCGAAGGCCACCTCAGGCCGAGAAGGTGTTTCATTCCCTGAGGGGCGAGAGACTTATAGTGGCGATAGATGCCAACGCGCGATCGTCGCTCTGGGGCTCCCCTGAGACTGACGAAAGGTGGAAGGTAGTTTGAAATCCTCATCCGCGCGTTTAGCTTTGAGGTAATAAATGAAGCTCATCAAGGGCCCATCTTCAAAACGAGGAGAGGATCGTCTTTCATAGATGTGACCCTGGTGTCCCCTCAAATAAGCCAATTCATCGGTACATGGAAGGTGAGGCGAGAATGGACAACTAGTGACCACAGTCCCGTGGAGATCGGTCTAAGGACACTAAGGACAGCAAATGACCGCAGAACTGCGAACAGTAAGTTCGAGCCATACGACGAGCCGACTGGGAGCGATTCAATGAGAGTCTGAAAGATCTATCCGGATTAAGGCTTGGGACCCTCGGCCCGAAATCTGCAGAGGAAGTAGAAAGAATGCCCGGAGAGTTACAGGAGGTCATTTTGGAAGCATGCGAGAAATCGATACCGAGGAAAAGAGTTTTCAGAAAGTCGAATCCGTGATGGATGGAAGAATTGACAAAGATGAAAAAAGAGGTGAGCCGGAAAAGGAAAATGATCCAAGCATTAAGAGGATCAAGAAATCAAAGGACTGAATCCGAAGTTAAAGTAATCAGTACCCTAAAACAAGAATATCAAAAGTTCCAACGCCAATACAATAGGGCGATAAGGAGGACGAAGTATGAAAGCTGGCAAAAGTTTGTCACAGAATACGGCAATGAAAAGCCATGAGGCTTTGTATATAAACAGCAAGCGAACAAGCTGAAAATAGAAAAGGTCATAAGCACACTCAGAAGAGGTGAGCATCTAACAAAGATCGTAGAAGAGACGGCACAATGGTTGTTGGATGCACATATACCAAATGATCTATGCCACGAAGATACACAAGAACAAGGCGAAATAAGAAATCTAGCAAAAATAGCGCCAGATACAGCAAATGCCCCATTCTTCACGGGAAAGGAAATGGCCATAACAATCAAAACATTCAAGAACGACAAAGCTCCAGGCTTGGACTTGATAGAGATCAAAGCACTAAAAATATTAGTAAGAGAAATCCCTGAACAATTCCTAAGGTTGTTTAATGGGTGCCTTCAGTAGGGTGTCTTTCCTACAATCTGGAAGGAGGGCTCATTAGGAGTCCTTCTAAGGATGTGAAGGACTCAAATCCTATAGACCTATATGTCTCCTCCCTGTAATAGGGAAACTCTTCGAGAAGCTTCTCAAAATGCGCCTAACGGACACGGCACTGGCGCCCGGAAGGATCTCTGATCGGTAGTTCGGTTTCATGCCAGGCAAGTCGACAGAAGACGCGGTCGTGAAGCTTCGGCGAGCGGTTTCTGCCTCCGAAGGGAAGTATGCTGTGGCGTTGCTCTTTGACATTTCCGGTGTCTTTGATAACGTCTGATGGCTCTTAGTGTTGCAAGAACTAAAGTCAAGAGAGTGTCCTAAAAATGTCTTCGAAGTTCTTCGAAGTTATTTCGACAAAAGACGAGTGAGCATCTCAATAGGCGAATACAAAAGTATCGAAGTGGACAACAAGAGGATGTGCAGGGTTCGGTGCTTGGGCCGACCTGCTGGAACTTAATATTTGATGAATTGCTAAGGATGTTAGAGATACAGGCTAAAGATGGCTTCATAGCATATGCAGACGATGTTATTATATTATTATATTAAGCGGTAACTCCCGAAGGCAGATAGAAGCTAAAAGACAGGAATTAATAGATCAGATTGTTGGATGGTGCAAATCGGCCAAACTCCAAATTTCCGAGCGGAAGACTGAAGCAATCTTGCTCAGATCAGAAGAATCTTGCAGAAGCGAGGAGTTAAAGAGGGCCCAAGTCGACAGACAGGGAAGAGTATGCTAAGATAGAAAGTCAAAGAAAAGAAGAGTAAACATTAAAAATAGACCACCCGCTGTTAGGATAGGTAAGTCAAAAATCAGATTCAAAGATTCAGTCAGGTATCTTGGTGTTCATTTCGATAGGGGTGTTTGAGAGCGAATCAGATCGAGAGCGCTGACGTGAAATTTTTAAAGTGATGCGGCATTTGTCTAACAATATTTCTTGCGAATCACATTCGGCGGTTTTCTAGCGGCGGAGTGTCTCCTTGGCGATGCACTAATAGCGATGCGTTAACTTAGAACGGCGGAAAACTAAGAGTTGCGGAGAACTAAGAGTTGCGGAGAACTAGGAGTTGCGGAGAACTAAGAGTTGCGGAGAACTAGGAGTTGCGGAGAACTAAGAGTTGCGGAGAACTAGGAGTTGCGGAGAACTAAGAGTTGCGGAGAACTTTAAGAGTTGCGGAGAACTAAGAGTTTCTTTGTAATTTAACAAAAGAATTTTCTTTAATATGCACAGTTACAAATTCAAAAAATATAATTAATTAAATATTAGATTAACAGAATATTAAATGCGGTCACCTTTT
>NW_011627117.1:1291055-1370114 GCF_000204515.1 Acromyrmex echinatior | reverse complement strand
GATTGTGGTGAGAATATTTTGGAAGAAAGCACTGTCTCGAGGTACGGGCATTCCTTGACACCTGACGAGCCTGTAATCTTAGACAAGAAAGGTGACGACTATGCCCTGTGGTCGACATCGCATCCACATTTGAAATACTCGCCAAACTTTAAATCTCATTCGCCCTCTCAGGTGAGTGTACTCGTAATATTACTTCTGAATCTTTTAATATATTAAAAAGAGCTTTTATATAAAACAGTGTAAGGATAGCGTAAATCATCTTCTAGTCTTTATACAAAGAAATTTATAATTATCTTTTATGTTTAGTAAAATCCAACAAATCCTTCCTTTTTGTAATATTTATAAATAATAAAATCAAATTTTTATTTTTACTGGTTCGTATTTTCTATATTTTATTTAAATAAAATGATATTTAATTCAAACAAAGTACTGTTTTATACTTTTAATTGCTGGATAAACACAATAATTGATCGTTTTGATTGCAGAGTTCCTACCAGAGTGAAATGTACAGTCCCTGTGGGTCGAGTCCAGGTCGTGGAGGTATATACATGCCCATGAGCCCGGCGACAACGGCCCATTCGCATTCCCGTGGATCATCCCTTGTGGAGGAAAGCAACGTGGATGGCTATGTACCGATGGCACCAGTTGGAGATGACGGTTACGTTGATATGGATCCTGTAAATAGTCATAACGGTCACTTTTCGGACGATATGTCGCAGAACGATGGCAGTAGCTGTTCTGTTACGTCTGGCACGCCTAGTACGGATCTGCGGTTTTCTGAGTATCATTTGGACAAGGTAACCAGCTTTTTAACACCCGGGGAAGATCTGCAAGCCAGACAAACCAGAGCTTACTCCGTTGGATCGAGACCGGAACAAGCTAATAGGCATCGTAAAAACAGGTATGAGTTTAAAATATTTAGGTCTTAAGTATTATATACGTTATTATTTGATATAATATTATTCACAAAATTCTGTGACAATTGCATGATTTGAGAGAATGTTTCAACTAAATGAGTTTAATCAGATTTAATTCTTGAGTATTTATCGTGATCATATTGGATCGTGACATAGAAATGACATCTTGAAATTTTTTGCCATTCGTAAATAAAGAGAATTTGGATAAAAAGAAATAATACGATTGCTTTAAAACAATTAAAATATTTGTAAAATTGGCGCGAAGCTGTCCTTATTGCCCTCCCTCCTCCGACAGTCAGTAGATAGTCGTAAAAAGCACGAAAATAGGCTACGCATGTGTGTGCTAGCAAACACAGTATGCAAATTTCTTATTTACGATGTCGATCCAATGGTTGCGATTACTCAGGAGCTTTAAACATTGTTTAAGTATACGCTACCGACATGAATGATATGAACAGCATTTTTACTTTATATCGATCTTTATGCAGGTTGGACATTACTCCGCAAGACTCCAACAGAGTACGAGCATTTTCCGTAGGTAGTCGGTCTAAGAGGCCTGAAATCGGAAGGCTAGCCAATGTAATTACTGCGCCATTACCAGCTGGTTCGGAAACCTCGAATTCGAAGTCGAGTTCTGCACCGTTGCTATCGAGCTCTTGGGGACACAATTCCGGTTGCTCTGGAGCGTCCGATCGCATGGAGGATCTCATGGAGTTGGATTTCACGAGGCCCAGTATTCCAACCGCTCTCTCTTCGCCTCCGACATCATGTTCCCAACCTCAGTCGCAACCGCAACTGTACTCTACTTATTCTACTGCCACCGACACTAGTTCCTACGTCGACATGTCGCCCGGACAAGCTCCCGTATCGACTACTGCCCCATACGTCGATATGAGTGGCATAAATAAGGTATTATCGATAAAATTACTGCATAAGCTGTTGTTAAGTAACAATAAAATTATTTTCTTACAGATCAATCGCAATAACAATAATAATACAATCACTGCCAACCACAATCATAGCCACATGCATATATCATCGCTAACTTTCGCTCATAAACCTGTAATTACAACTTTAAAGCCGGTAGAAGAAGCGGAGGGACCTTATATGAAAATGGACGGTACGATAGAAATAGATTGGACGCATTCGGAAGCGAGTCCGAAACAATTGTCATCACCTATTCAAGAGGATACCTATCAAACAAATGGGCCACCAGGTATTAGTTTGTAAACATTTATTGCAAAACAAAATCCTTAATAGAATATTATTCTTTATATAATATGATGCAATAAAAATAATATTTGTGAAAATTATTATGAATGTTTAGGTAGCACAAGAACAGCACCTGTAGATCTTCCGCAACCAAGGCGTCCTCCGGAGGGCTACGTCGAGATGTCTTTTAAAGCGCGACCGAGTTTAGAACAAGACTACATAAATATGAGTATGGGTGGGAACAATCGAAACAATCGTAAAACACGAACGGGCAATCGCAAGGAAAAATCGCGATCGCAACCAATCGCGATTCAGGCGGGCAGTAAGCCATCTAAAACTCCAAATTTTCTACCTTTGAACGGAAGTCCGACATCCGAGAGTCTAGCGAGCACGCCCGCCTCTCCGCCGCGAGCAACACCAACGGGTTCATCGGCTACGATTTTCCCCTTTTCTCTGAATAGTCCTCAGTCACCTGTGAAACCTTTTACGAAAAAAAACGATGAGTTCTCCACGACAAAAGGAGAAGATTTTTCTAACCAAAATAAAAACAATGAATACGCAGTGATGGAACCCGCAAATACGGTTTACACATCGTGTTCTACCCCATTGACGGAGACGATATCCTCATCGAACGCGAATAGCGAGAAGCCACCTAGTCCTGTAGAGAAGAATGTTCGAGTTATATTAAAGTCTTCGTCATCTCAAGAACATGGTAAGCCCATTAATGTAATAACAAAAAAACTGTCGGATCTAACGGTGTCGAAACCGCGTCTCGTCACGGCCTCGCCGAACACCAGTCCTACCCTGACGGGTTTCAAGCCGTCGACCGTGCAACAGCCGAAGCCATCCTCGCCAAAATTCATCGACGAGACTCCCACGCCTACGCCCACATCTACACCCACGCCCACGCCAAGTCCGTTGGACAGCGAGGGCTACGAGAAGCTTCAACCGGGCGCGACAATACTGCATTATGCTAGTCTCGATCTGCCGGAGGTCGATAATCCAGCGCCCGTGTCGCCGGCGTCCACGCAGGAGAATTTCACCTACGCCGAGATCGACTTCGCGAAACTCAAGCAGACCTAAAATATGCGCTATCCTGAATGCGCATATTTTGCCGCCCCCGTGTCGCCGTACAAGGCTGTGCGTGACGGGGTGGTTTGGCTGACGCCTCTTGTGTTCCCCACGATAGCAACGAGTAGGCAGGGTATAATCGATCGTTCTGACATTGGCTCTGCTGGTCTAACGAACAAGGCGCCGGGTAGGAACTGTATATATAATTCATTTCTTTTTCTCTCCAGCCTAATGGCATTATACCGCTCGCCGATCTTTCTCATGTAATAGATTGGCAGCCTATTTTACATTGTTTGAGAAATAAGCATCGTTGGTACCTATAGTTCTGGTTGTACTGCATTAATATCGTATTTTATCAGAATGATGTGAAATTTTTTAATATAAGCGAAATACACTTTTTTCTCGCTGATTCCGAAGAGAGTCCTCAAATCTGTCCACATGTATGCTATTTCTAATATTAAACGATCGGTAATTTAACGGAAAAGAGCAAATTACGAAAACGTTATCTTTTATTTTTAGTTAAAATAATATATTTATATAATCGGAATTAGTAGAAGAAATTTTTTTGATATTAGAATATATCATCTAGTTAAATGAGAGTCGCTTGTAAAAATGTATAAATCTTTTAAATTTTAATTTTGTTAGTGGATTTGCGTGTTATCTCTATCAAAATTTGTTTTGTTTTGTATTATATTTCTAGATGCTGACAAGCCAAATATGTATAAGTCAATTCTTTTGAGATATATATAGATATATACACACACCAAATTTAAACTTGTATATTTATGATAATCTCCTAATATATATATGACGATGAAATTTATTTATATCGATTGTTTTTGGAGCTGCTCGTACGTAACATAAATTCTATTATTTTTCAGTACGCGTATAAATTTTAACGACGTACATTTTATTTGCCCATTGTAAATTATATTGAACTTGATTTTTCGAAAAAAAAAATCTGCACATTATTGTTTTGTACAGGGAATAGCATGTTACTCTATTTATATGTTTGCTTACTTACCTTAACGTTTTATAACAGCCAAATTGTCGAATTCGGATATGTTTGTGCATTGTTTTTAATTAAAAGAAAATAATCGTATACATATGTGTGTATAAACTTGCGCGACATTGTGTGACATATAAGATATCGGCTTCTATTTTAAATGTTTTATCTTTATCCAAAAATCTCTGGACATTCAATGAGACCTTAAATAACGGAATCTGCGAAATCTTAGACGTAAGGGAAAACGTGAAACCATGGATTTGCAATTTTTATAACTCTTGAAAGGATCATTCTAAATCTATTCTTGCGCAGAAATACGTTCCGACGAGATCTCGTCGGTCTTCCACGAAATGGATGAAAATTTTCACAACTTCAACGAAACTCTGCTTTTAGACGTTGCGACTAATCCATTGATATCAGCGTTAATTGGAATTGAATTAAACGAAATTGAGGTATCGTAAGCTTTAGGAATATCGCATAGAATACGGTGGTGTGTAACAGTACACTACCAGAAACATAAGTACTGAAAGAGAAACGCGACGGATCTGATCTTCGTAACGATTAACTGCGAACCGGATGAAATTCCGCAGAGCGAAACCGATATTCAATAGATACCGGAAGTACACGTCATTGCGCTCTCGCGTCTTCTCTGTGCCGAATTTTAATCCGATTGTCTCCTCGCGAAAGGAATGTTACCCGCCAATGTTAGATCGACATCTCTCATAGAATTCGTATTGCAGACAAAATAGATGTTCCGTACACAATGGCAGTATACATGTGTTATAACGCTTTTCATATAAATTATGACGGGCCGAAGGCGCCTTGAAAGAGCTAATTCGGCCTCGTATACACACGTACACGTAAACATACAGTCGCATGACGCGTATACATATATGCATATTCGTGCTGCAGGATATTCTGTGAAAACGGTACAACCGACGTGCCGAGGGACGATACAAAAAAAGATGATGTAGAGTAATATTTAGTAAGAGGATTATTTAAGGAAAAAAAGAGCAAAACGGATGAGGAAAAAAAAAGGGAGGATAAAGATGCCTATGTGTAACGAATCGATTCTTCGATTCAATAGAACGGCTTATCTCGTTTAAGCTAAACAAAAATATTCGTTCTTTGCATGTATTTTATTTAAACGTATTACGGTTGTATCGTAACGTACAGGGTGTCTTGTATATGTACACGTATGTCTGACTGAGTTTTCATGTGAGTTACGAGCGCGTGTGCGTGCGTGCGTGCGTGCGCGCGCGATCTTTTTGTTGTTATGCTGTATGTACATGGAAGTATATACGTGACAGACATATGTGTACGTATACATATATGTACACACATACACACATACATATATATAAATATATATATATATATGTTATAAATATTAAGTATAATAATAATAATTAATAAACTCGCAATATATACACCGTTGTTTTGTTTTCTATTACCTTATGGAATGTCTCATAAATTCTAAAGACTCAATGTCAATGAAAGAAATCAGCTTTGATTATTAATTTTGAAATGTAATTTTAAATGAATGAACTGTTTAACAATCAAAAATTATTTTCTAAGTTTTCCGTTTGTAATATTTTTCTCATATATTCTGAATAGTTTATATTGATACAATAGTTTATATTGATACTATAATATTAAAATATATATGATTTATAAATATAATGTACAATATTTAATGAATGACGATCAAAGTTATTTAAATATTTTCTTGGTTTTATACATATGATAAGTCTTTATCTTCAAGTAATTGAGTATTATAAGCTATAAATATGTATATTCTCTCGTGTATCTATGTATATTTGAATGTGTTAAACTTAATTTATCATTATATATAATTTATCTAAAATTATCGCCATTTCTTTTTCATAATTTTTTAAATTTAATTTAAGAAAATTTATTGTGACAAATATTTTATAAAATGTTCTAATAGTTTCCTGCTAGATGTCGCCACTTGTTCTATACCCGTCGCGATTTTTCGAATCAGTCTCGCACATAAGGCTGGGTTTTCACTTGACGCTATAACGCTCATTTTCAGCGGCCAAACAGGTCACGTGATCAAAATTCACGAATACCAAGCGTCAATTTTAATCACGTGACTTGTTTTTATGCTGAAAATGAGCGTCATAGCGTCAAAACCCAGTCTAATATCTGCGCTTAATTAAATTTATCAGATGAGCGTGGCGTTTGTTATTAGTGTTTGTTTATCAAAATTATAATAGATTTTAACAAATGGATCATATAGAATTGGAACTCGATCCGCATGCATTTATTTGAATAAATTTTTAATTTAAAGAAAGTAAGGATTATACTCTGGAAGAATAATTAGAGTACTACGTTACCGATATTTTACAAGTGTAATACGATTTCTGTTTTTGTCAACATAATTTAAAAAAAAAATCATACACATTTATATACAAACACACATCGATTCATTATTTGAAAATATAATTGCTTCAAAATGTTTCATAATATAAAAGAATTAATCTTAAATACTGCATCATCTTAAATAAAATCAAGTTTCACAGTTATAGAAAACTAATAAAATTTCATTTAATTTAAAATAAATTTTAACAAAAATTTTAGAATTATCGTTCTTTTCATCAATATCACATGAGAAATTTATTCTTTACCTGATAACATTTTTCGAAAATTTTTATTTTTATTTTTATTGTCAAAAATAGCGAATAAGTTATTTATGTTTGAATATTTGAAATATCTAATGCAGCAAATACCACGAAAAATTTGAAAATTAATGCAGGCATTTAACAATAAGAGACACCGAGATCTTTTTATATTCCTATACAAGAGTAAAATAATATATAAATATTTATTAAAATTAGAAGAATAAGATATTAAATATATAATATTTTATAAATAAAAAAAAACTATATTAAATACATATTTATTAAGTTCAAAATTCACATCGTGATCCTATTTATTATATATGTATCTATTATATATATTGATTAGATATATTATATATATTGATTTAAGATACGAGATGTAGGTCAGGTAATAAATAAATTTGTAAATCTAGGATTAGTGGCTGACAGTAGAAAATGTAAATTCCTTTTGTCTGGAGACACGGTAGTGTCTCGGCGCTAAGCCAAGTTTCTATTACGTGCTTCGTCAATAAACGATCGGATAAGTACCTGTTTTTATATAATAATTTCTACAATGCAGGACCTTTTAAGTATAGTGTACAGTTTTTGTAGCAAAGAGTTGGACAGTCACACGCAGTTATTAATATTAGAAAATTTATGTACGAGGTCTGTCCCAAAAGTATCCGACCTGCATTTATATCTTCGCGCCAAAGTGTTCTACCGGGCAGGCACGTCAACAGTAGGACCTTACGAACTTATCGGTTGGTCGCCGACATTAGTAGGACGTATAGTTCGTCGGATTTTTAAGTAGCTAAAAATGACCGAAAAAGTTGAGCAACGAATTTGCATCAAGTTTTGCTTTAAACTTGAAAAAACTTGTGCAGAAACTATTGAAATGTGCAAAAGGCCTTTGGAGACGAGTGTGTGGGCAAAACACAAATAAAAGAGTGGTATAAGTTTAAAAATAGTCGCACGTCTGTTGACAGTGATTCTCGTTCTGGTCGACCTGCGACGGGAAAAACATCGGATAATGTTGAGCGTATGCGAGTGGCAATTGAACAAGATCGTCGTTTGACTATGAGGGAACTAGAAGATGACCTTGCAATACCAAAAAGTACAGTTTACCAAATTTTAAGCGAGGATTTGGGCATGACTCGTGTGTGTATGTATGTCACGAAAATTTATCTAATTGCACGTAAACTGTAGTTAAATCGATGGATGTTTTGAAAAATATAAAGGTAGATTTTACAAAAGAAATGATCTATTCTTTTCAGCTGCTCTACGTTGGAGAGAAAAGAAGAGAAGATGAATGATTCAAATTCATAAATATGAAATTGATAAAAAATAGACCTAAAATTTAAGGAAAAAACCTCAAAGATACTTAGTGAATAGATAAATAAACAGAGAAATATCAATAAACAAAATACCAATAAAAGAAGAATAGTTGCTATTACTTGTTCAACGATCGAATTCTACATTTCATTATTTCACTCGAAATTCCAAAAAGTATAATTTTTTACGCAATTATGTTGTATTTTAACACGGAAAGAACGATTTTGCTGTCTAAAAATTTAGGTACAGGTGAAAATAATTTTGTTGAACTATGAACGCTAGAATGTCAATTCTTTGCAGCATTGCTTGAATTTCTTACATAATTATTTTTATTATCCAACAAAATTATCTTTGTCTCTGTATCTACTTAAATTTTTATAGCAAAATCATTCAACAAAATCGTTCTTTCCGTGAAAGAGATAAAATAAGAAAGTATTACGCAATCCTGCGCACAATGGAAGGAATATTATATAAAAATAGGAATAAATTAAGAATTTAACCTATCAAAAATCGTGTATTCTGATGTAACCAGGTTTTGATAGGTTGAAATCTTAATAAGTATTTATGCCCATATTCATAGTCAGGCCTATTTAAGGCTTCCTTAAATAAATCTTCAGATGTTCAAATTATCATTCATTGAACTACTGAGCATCTAAAGATAAATTTAAGAGTCTCTTAAATACAAGATCTAACTATGAATACGGGCATTATTTTTCTATCGTACATATTCGCTAGTACATAACACGCACACGAATGTGCGCATCCTCGCTAATTATTCGCAATAAAAATAATACGATATCTACGCGCGGATTTTCCTTTACGCACTTTACGCACGTGCCACTGCGTATAACGTAGAATAACGTGATATAATGTGCGCGTTATCAATCGTGTTTACGACGATCCAGTCTCTTGAGAGAAGGAGCCTCATCAGTGAGGCGAGCGCGTGAATTCAGACACACTCTCACAAACGGGCGTACGCCTGCTAATTGCAGCCGGGGCTAATTGATTACGGGGCGGCCGTTTTACGATGTTTGGCGAACATGTCATCTCGCGAACCGTCTGGCTTGCGCATGTACATGGGTGGAGCTCGTGAACGGGCGTCGCGATGTCGACGTCCGGGGCTTCCACGAGTGTCTAAACCGGGGTTGCGGAGGATCGATTAGGGGAGAGTCTCTTCAGGAAGCGCGATGTTCTCGGAGGCCTTTCGTTCCGCCACACTTGTTCGAACCGACGACTCGTTATTTATTCGGACAGCGCGACTTATTTAACGTTCGTTCGACGCATACACACGCACTCCCGATGTTTATTCGACACACATATTTATTCAATGCTTCAACGACAGACGCTTGTATCGATTGCTGTACCAATAATGATCGATATCGATCGGAAATAAAATCTATTTGCTCTCAGTAGTGTCGCCAACATCGCGATGAGATCCTTGCAATATTATTTATTAATGAATGTCCAATATTTTAGACTATTTTTTCTTTGCAGGAACTTTTATTTTAGGACTCCATTTTACACGTGATTAATATATAATAATATTATAATTTTACAACTGTCCGAGAGACTGACATTGAATTTTCAGGAAAGTTTAATTGTTCAATGTTTGTTAAAAACAATAATAGAAATTTAATATACTGAATTGTACTATAATATAAAGTATATTAATTTTTATTTAGTTCCCATCATCCTTTCTTCATATCTTTTTAGAGTTTAATTATGTACACTAATAATTAATAAAATCGCTTCCTTTTTTTACGCATTGCCGCGCTAGAAAACCAAATGATAGATAAGAATCAATTTGCCCCCGATGGCGTCGCGCGCTTTGCCATCAGCGTAAAATGCGTCGCTTAATCCGCAAACGATATTTTCGTAACGTACTTTTATACCTGTAATTAATGGAATATTTCCGGCCGACCGTACCGCGGAGCATGCCAATTTACCGTCGCATTTGCCTACATGCGTATATTTGCGCCGGAGTTACAGATTTGACGTGAGGCACCGAGTACACACACGTGGTCCCATTGGTGTTTGTGTCTCCGCGTGTTCACCGGTAAACGAGAAGGGGTGCAGGCCCCGCGGGGGTTGGAGGCCAGGGGTTGAAGCCATTACCGTCACAAAGCTACCATCAGATTGCCGTCGGGGCTCGGGCTGCCTCTCTTCGCGTATCTGTCGTTTTCGCTCTCTCCTCCTCCCACTCTCTCTCTCTCTCTCTCTCTCTCTCTCTCTCTGTCTCCATCGCTCGTTCCCTTCCTCCCTCGCGTACATTCTCTTCCTCGCTCGCTTCGTTCGTATTCATGATTTAAATTCAATTGCCTTTTATCTGCTATTCCGGGCTCCGAGTCGCTGATGATGGAATCGCCGAGATCAGAGGCGGCAGCGTCCTTGTCTGCCCCATCCTTCATCTTGCGTCCTGCCCCCTCGCTCGTCGTCGCTCCTCCGCGCCGCGAGAAAGACTACTCTCGTTGAATTTCGATGGAACGACGCCTTCACGTAGACGCGTATGCGATAATCTTCGCCAACTTTGCGTTCCCATGACATTTTAGCTTGCAACCATTTTTATATCCATATTTTGTGTTTCTATATATTTATTTTAGCTTGTGATAATTTGCAGCCTATATATTTAATGAATTATGTTTATAGTGAATACATATTACAATATAAATATAGCAATTATATCTAACAAAAAATTAATTATAATTTAAATATTTCACAAAAAGATTTAAAAAATAATTTATGTATATTTATACATATAATTTTTCTCTTTTCTTTTAAATACGTTATAATTTTTATAACACGATTAGTAAAAATATAAAATAATTTATTATCAATTTTGTAGCATCAAATATAATACAAGATGTTATAAAGCCAAAATGTAACAATGTATTTACATTTGATGCTATAAAATTGATAATAAATTATTTTATATTTTTACTAATTGTGTTATAAAAATTATAACGTATTTAAAAAGAAAAGAAAAAAATAAATATTTTTTATATAATTAACTTTAATATATTATTAATCTTTTCATTTTTTTTTACATAATAAGATAAACGTTTCAATGACCGAACATATATATGTCCGGACACATTTATATAAATTTGTTATTAATCTCAAATGCTTTTTTTTATTATAATATTAAAACTTTATTTAAAGATTACAATTAAATTGTAATGTTATATTTAAAAAAGCATTTGAGATTAATAATATAAATAAATATGAAGTTTCGTGTAAATGTCCAGACATAGGCTGTAGTCGAAATTTCGCTACAAATGCTTTGAAACGTTTAATGGACCAATTAAAAGAACGAATTTTATAAATTATGAACAATCAAAAAACGCTTTAAAATATTTGTACATTGAAAGGAAAGATTGGTTGCTATAACAATTTAGATAGTAAAATAGCATTTTTATATGGCTACAGCAACCAGTTTTTGATTGTAGCAGCAAATTTTTTGCATTAGTCTATCGAAATCATATACTGACATTGCGGATTTTGTTGCAGCAACCAATCTTTTTTTTCAATGTAGCATCGCATGGACCGAACTCATTGTACATCATTCGATCACTGAAAAGTATCTTATCTGGAACTATATATATAAAGCCGCATTCTTTATTTCTCATTTACAAATTTTCTTTATCTTTTCTTTATCTTTATCTTTTATTTTAGGCTCGAAGAAAATACAGGAAGCTTTATTTCTCATTTACAAATTTTCTTCATCTTTTCTAGTTTAAGGCTCGAAGAAAATACAGGAAGCTGTCACCATTTGTTGCATTATATGGATCATAAGAAAGGTATCATAATAGCCTGCATTCCGCGCAAGGACTCAAAACTTGAGACAGTCAAGTAAGCAAATAGAAATTTATTTGGATTTACGGCACGTAATTTACGGCACGAGCTTATCGCAAGCTATAATTTTGTCAAGCTGTAATACCTATAACAAAAAACAGGAAACATTTAAATTCGTGCAAATCCATACATGAAGCGTAAAAAGAAAGATTGCACAAGATTAATCCCAAAATAATCTCCTTTAAGATTTGGATATTTTTTTTATGACGCATCTTATAAATATGACAATGCATAAAAAAGGGTAATAACATCAAATGGATCAAGCAATATATCAAAATTGTAATTTCTAGTAAGATAAACATCCCAATGACCAGACATGTACCTATGTCTGGACGCTTACACATAATTTATTATTATTAATCTCAAATGCTTTTTTTATTACAAAATATTATAATTTAGATATATTTAAAAATTATAATTAAATTATAATATTATATTTAAAAAAAACATTTTAGATTAATAATAATAAATTTCGTGAAAGTGTTCAGACATAGATACACGTCCGGTTTATACTAGGACGTTTATTTTAAGACTTCACTGAAGAATCTATTGTCTCTAATCTTCGTGAAGAATCTAGTGATAAATAAAAAGAAATAAGGAGCAGAATAAACGTTTCGAGGCTACGTGCCTCGGAACAATAGAAAATGGTTTATGGACCTTATAATTGGTCCGTTTCTTTGAAATATATCTAGTTTTCATGCATTTAGTTTTGTAATGCTACTTTTTCATGCTACTGTACCACATTCTATCTGCAATAAAGAGAAAATGGTACAGGCAAAAAAGAAAATTCTAATACATAGTTTCGAAAGTATTCATGTTTGTAAAAACATAATATCTATCCATTTATAATACCTAGACTCAAGATTGTCAATTTTTATTAAAATAGTTGTTGACAGCTTCCATGTGGAAAAAGGGTTAAAAGGATTTTATAAGCGTGTTTTTGTTATAGGCATCCAGTTAGACATCCAGTAATATTCTTTAATGTGAATGAGACATTACATTGGACCTTCGATTGTGAAAGCGTAAAAATGGTCATCAAGTAAGTGCTATAAATTTATGTAACGGACTGTCTTGAGTTGTGAAACAAGGAATCAATATATAAACTTTCTTAGTTTCCATATGTAAGCTTTCTTAGTTTCTATATGGAATACATTTGCATTATATTTATGTTTCATTATTTATTCTCTGCTTCTTCTGCTCTACTGTTTGTAATCTGTTGTGTCTTGATAAAAAATAATCGCTATGAAGCAAGAAAATTCTGTAATATTGTTAGATTGGAAAAGCGTAATAATATCAGGTGTAACTATCTTATAAACTAATATAATGTATCAAATACGAAGAATTTTAAATAAGCTACTCTAACATAAAATATGTATTTATTTTTTAATTATTTATTCTGTTATTTTGTTATAATATTTGTAATCTGCTATGCCGATCGGTGCAATTGACATGAAACAA
This sequence comes from Acromyrmex echinatior, assembly GCF_000204515.1. The sequence continues at coordinate 1,356,642 of NW_011627117.1, read as the reverse complement.
GAGACTTGCCTTTTATAGGGAATTATTAAATGATAAAAAAAAGAACGTCATGGAAAACAGCTTTTAGGTGCGTTGTGTGAACGTTGCTCTTACAATTTATTTATTAATTCTTGTATTCTATTATATTCTATTGTGTGACATAGAATTCTACATTGATATTCTTTTAATTTCTTTTATTCAAATACGAGATCAGTGTTATGAAACATTTAATATCATTACGATTATAATAATAATTGTATTATATTAGATTATTTATATATACATCTGTATTTTATAAAAAACTAAAAATAAACGTATAAAAATGTGTAGATGTTATTACTTTATAATTGCATAACTTATTTATACATTACGCATATATAATCTAAAATTAAATTTATAACAATAACGTCTGTATAATATTCATTTATTATTGAAATATGAGTATTTTTCTATTTCTCCAAATTTTTATGTGTATTTTTCCTTAAAGAACACAAAACGTTTAATTAAGTATTGTAAACGTTTAATTAATTAACATTTTTAAAAAACATTATACTTTACATATTTTGTTTTATTGTTTAATAAATATATCTAATAGTCAACGAAGGAGTTTTCTCACATTCAGACGTGTTTTATTCGAAAACACCCGTAATGGGGAGAGTCATGGCACGTTCGATACGGTGTGCCTCTCCGTCACGGTGTTAACTTACAGTGAACATTTTTCCAAACGGAGGTCGTTCAACGCGTATGCATGCAGTGTTTCCAAGTGATACTACGCAGATCTCGTGTAAAACTGTGACTGCACAACCACCCACGCACATAAAACTTTTAGTGCGTTTGAGAGGTATTCCATCCATTGCGAGGCACTGTCAACATTCTTCTTCTGGGAGGTCCGAAACAATATGTTATCAACGAAATATTTATCTGATGTATTTCAATGCTTACGTGATTAAGGGCCAAATGCATGTATAACATATGTTGATCATTGTACATAGAACACAATGCAACGATAATCTTTAAAACGCGTATTTTTTAAAATGCATATATCTCTCTAACGAAAGCGATAATCGCATTCTTTGACGCATAAGTAAATACTCTCTAAATCTGAATCAGTGGATAGATTGAAATAATTTTTGCATTGTTTGTTTTAGAAAAAAACAAGTTTGGAAAAATATAAAAAAAATTGCTTATAGATAATTATACATAATTTTATATATAATTATACATAAATAATTTTTTTACATTTCTTCAAACTTGATTTTTTTCTAAACAAATAGTGCGAAAAATTACCTTTACAATTATTTTTAATAAGTTTTCACATGACTATTATTATTTCTATTACACTAAAAGTAATTTTATAAAAGAAAAAAGAATGTATAAACATATATGGACATTTCAGATATAATTATACATGTTTATAAATATTTATGCGTGTTTATGTATATTTATACATATTTATACATATTCATTCATGAAACATTTTATACCGGGTAGTTAGATCACATAATAAAGATTAGCTAGGTTAAGGATCTCACATTTAATTCATTGATTACCAGTGGCATACTTGGCACTGATATCAGTGATTATCCACTGATTCAGATTTAGAAAGTAATACGAATTTTAACTGAGATTGTTAGTAAATAAATGAAATTTTTTAATCTATTACGAAGCATTTATAACCATTTGCTTTTATTCGTATTATATTTTAAAATATTTATAAATTTATAAGGTAACTATTAACAGTATTATATTAAACAGCATTTTATATTATAATATTCATATATCATTACAATAATTACATATGTGAAAACCTTTGCATGAAAAATTTATGTTAAAATATTAAATTATGCGTTATTTATTTCTCTGTGATTGTATTTACTAATGAAGCATCAATAAAATTAATTTACAAATTTTTAATACAAGGAATAATTTTTAGTACAAGGAAAAGAAATGTTTTTAAACGCTGTGTTCGAATTTAGCGCCAGAAAAATTTTTTTAGATCGAATTTTTAAGATGTAGCATATATATTAGGTGTTGGAATTAATTCGTAGCGTTTTACAAGTGATGGGAAGTACTTTCATTAATGTATTTTTTAATGCTCATGTGAAATAAATAACATTCTTTCATTAAAAAACGCTACGAATTAATTCCAACACCTAATATAAATTTTTAAGATATGTATAGTATTTCTTTCTGAATAATTTGAATGCGATAAGTGACGAGCAAGGAAAATTCCGTCAAGATTTTGATAATAAGAAACGTTATATTCAGTATTTGAATTTTACATCTCTTAACGTATCGTTATGCTTTCTTTTCACACGTATATAATATCTTACCATATATGATAACCATATTGAAAATATGTGATAATATAACGATATTGAAAGTATGTAGACAACTGTTAGACTCTAAAAATTTAAAAGGTGCAATTTTATACAATGAAGTAAAGCTGACGTTTTATCTCTACCGCAATGGAATTGAAAAGCTAATGGAATCGATTCTGGAAAAATATCACATTCGAAAATGTATAAAAATATTAGGTGTTGGAATTAATTCGTAGCGTTTTTAATGAAAGAATGTTATTTATTTCACATGAGCATTAAAAAATACATTAATGAAAGTACTTCCCATCACTTGTAAAACGCTACGAATTAATTCCAACACCTAATATATCTAATAGTATACGTTTAGATACATTATAGATTTTCTTATCTTTATTTATAATAAGCGATATTTTTCGAGAATAAGGTCTTTCTTGTTTGATAGGCTAAGAAAATATTCATTCGAAAAACTTATAGTAATTTTTCGTTAACTATCACTACTTTTTTGTTAATTATTATTACTTTTACTACAAGTCATTTTTCATTAACTATTGCGAAAATTGCAAATTAATACAAAGTTTTTTAATTCAGTTTAGTCCGTTGTATCCGTACATGAACAATTTGTAAAAAATTATGAGACACCTTGTATATTGGGAAAAAAGTCTTTCTTATATCCCAAAACATGATAAAAAATATTGATGATAAATTCGAACTCAGCTCAACATCAAAAATTATCCTGGAAACAGTTTTCATATGCTTTTGCATAAAATTTTTTAAAGTAACTTGCGAGTCTTCTTGATTCTACAAATTTATGTACTTTTAATATTATAATTTTATATATATGACAGAAAAACAGGAGAATAATTAATATATCTATTCTAATCCTGAGATTGGAATGTTATTTATGATTTTCTAATCAGTGTTAATAATTTGGATCGAACATTAAACTCTCTACATATAGTCAATGTCGTACCTAAATCATATTTGAAGGATTAATAAAAAATATCATTATAATGTAACACCTTATTAAAAAATAAGGCGTAACGTAATTGTTTGAAGACCGCTCATCGAGCTCGATCTTATTAGTCCGATAGCTGAATGACGGAAAGCAGACGTCACGTAGAGAGTGTCATCGCAGCCGCCGACTGCCGTATAAACCTTTTAACACTGTCACGCAATAGCTGTGCTCTTTAGCGGCGTGCCAGTTTCAAGTGTTATGCGATCTATAGCTACCGTTATGACAGTTTTTTTTTTTTGCTTTATTTACGATAACGAGATTTTTAAGGCGCGCATGCGAACCGCGCTAATACATTTACAGACGCGTATAACAAAAACTTTTATTCCGAGAAAAAATTTTAAATAACGAATGTGATATCGTAATAATGTGCAATAAAATTCCGTTATGAGTTATTAATTAAAACTGCACAAATTAAAGTGGCTCTGTAGCTGTTTCCAGAATCATCATCAAATATGTCATTACTTTTATCTTTTCATTATTCATCACATGTCGCTGCGATAGAAAATTAAAGGATAATGAGAATCATCGTAATTCCATTTTGCTTTTTACATCCATTATTTATGCTCGGCCGCGCAAAATGCACGACTGGCTCTGCACGAGACATGTAATACTCATCGAAATTTAATGCAATTTCATGATGATAGAAATACTTGATTATATGCGGGCTGTTAATCGCACGACGATGACTATTTACGTGATATTATGTTCATCATATTCTCACGTAATTACACAAGGAGGATAATGAAGCGCTGAAATGGGCGTGCCATCAAACGCGCTTCTGAATTTCAGTCTTTGCTGTTTGAGTCATCGCAATAATCAGAAGCATAACTAGAGAAACGGGAAAGAGATTGAGAATTGAAAATTTATTAAAGCAATGTAATTTTTATTCACGTCACTTGTAAATAATTTTGTTTGCAATTTACAAAATATATATATAGCGTAGTTTTTAGTAATATCTAAAAAATGTATCTGCAAATTTGTGCATACGAATATTATCAAGCACTAAGATCCGTTTTAATCGAAAAGAGAATTATTTCTCTTTGATTTATTAATATTACTTTTTCGATTCTCTTTTTCTAATTACATATCTTTGATTATTGTGATAACTTAAACAACAAAAATTAATTGTCATCAATTAATCATCAAAAGGATATTTTATTTCTAATTAATATTGTAAATTTTATGCATAAAAATTTATTTATACACACTATAAATATATTTACGGACAAATATATTTATATATATAAATATATATATATAAATTAAATGTATTTGTCAAATATATTTATATATATACTATATATAAATTTTTATACAAAAAAATCTCTTTGCTGGAAAGAATTTGATTTGTCATTGTGTAATAAAGGATTAAATGTTAAACGTAATCCGAGAGGACGATTTCCCCATCACGTCACGAACAATAATTGCAAGATTTGCGAAAGACGAGCACTCGAATTGAATTACCGGAAAACCGAAGCTTATAGACTGTATGTACACTGTCGGTTGCTCCATTCGGAACACGCCTTAAGGAAATAAAGGATCGTCGTCTGTCTTTTTCGGGAGATTTGTAGAAGCGGAGATTTCTCGGAAGTGGATACTTCTCGCAATATTGAACACACTTATCAAAGAACCGACAATCGTGTGGAAGCACACGATTGTCGGTCTTCACGTGCTTTGCACAGTGATAAGATTTCTTCGATAGCGCAAACGAGAATTGATCGTCAATGAGAAAGCCTTCTCTTAAGTTCTTTGTCGCCTCAATATAAAAATCAAATACTCGACAGAGATAATTGGAGTATCAGCAAAATATTGAAATGTATCTCTAAATAATTATTAATTAGTTTCTATTCATCCACACACATCTCACAAATATATAATTATATATTTTACTGTAGTATATTTAAATTTATCTGTGCTATGATATGAATAATAAGTACGAAATGCACGTATTACTCATTTATTTAATATTTTAATTGCAGAAGGTAGAGTCATGAACGTAAAACAATTTAGTAATGAGATTGTAGAATGTCTAATTATATTCAATTTGTTAACAGTATATGTTGTCATCTTGTATAAATTTTTAGATTCTGATAAATGCAGAAAGAATTCATTGTGCACTTCATCAATTGTGCGGCTTATATTCCTTACGTCTACATATACTTTAAAATATCGATGTGTGTCGAACTTATCCTTTACTCATTGAAAACGCAAGAATTTATATCTGGCGGCACGATGTATCGCAGACACTCTTCGGAGTATTCAAAGACAGGGCTGTGATCAGAAATCTTTCAGCCTAAAAAAATGTGTTGAAATTATCTTTCCAATTCAATAAGATTTTAATAATCACGCGTTCACACGTGTATTTTAAATTTAGAATAACAAACGGAGCAGAAAAATATTGATTACTGAATACAAACGTAAATATTTAAGATAAATGCTTTTCAGATGTTTTTAGAGGGATCATTAAAAAATGACAAAAGATTTCTCATTACTAATCAAAGGCGTTTTTGAGAAAAAATTTTTTTTTGTAATTAAACAAACTCTTAAACGAGCTTATGATCAAACCTGAAATTGAAACCATTGTGGATGAATATTTATCCAAATACTAATTCAAGTTTACAATTTGTGATTGCTTAGACTAACATTTAACGAGATTGTTTAAAGTTCATGTTATACTAAAATTGTACATAAAATAGTTCTGTTATTCTAATACCTTGCAAAAATTTATAAAGTCGATATTAAAAAATTGTAAAAAAATGTTTAATTATGTGATTAAGTTTTTATGCAGAGTAATGTTAATGTAAGAATATGAAAAAAAAATATGAATACCATTCCAGAGTTAGAGGATTATTTAGAGTTAGAGGAAGTTCGAGGATTTCGTGTACACGTACTTCGAAAGTTCGATTCCTAAAGTTTCCCGGTTACTTGCTTCGCTAATCACGGCCCTGCTCCAAGGAAGTCGCGCGCTGTGTACACGTCGCGGTGTGCGTAGGTACACACACGTGCGAACGCCACGCGAGCATAAAACAGCTTTGCGCCGATAGCGGCACCTTTGATGTGCTTTCGTCCCCGACTACCTCCGCCGTAAAATTCTAAAACGCGCTGACGTACGTGCGCCGTGTCGTGGAAAGCGATGATCTGCCTTTGACGAGGCGAAACGATCGCTCGTTCTCTCGACGAGATTGCTAATTTCCCCGATCACGTTCTAAGCAGAGCTCTATTTAAAATCATTTAGACCGTAGATGTATGAATAATGCAGATTCTGATGGACTTGGTAGAGGAAAGGAGAAAAAGTTTCTGCAAGCGGAAACTTGAAAATCGAAGATAGCTGATAAGAACGATCACAGAGGCATTGTTGCTTTCCTATTATTATTTCTTTTTTATATATTTAATATAATATTTTACTAAAATTTTTATTTTTTTTTGTAATATTTCATTTCGGTACAAACACGAAGATCGCTTTGATGCGTGGCAAAGATCAGTGCATGTTCCCGTTGATATTAAAATAGAATTATTATCGATACGGTAGCACGGTTGGGCAAATGCTGAATCAGCAAAGGCCAGATAACAGCCGATAAGAAATAAGTTACACGATATCGATGCTCGATTTAATGGAGTGGGTGTGGCCACAGGATCGAGTACAAGCTGCCGTCGAGGAGACACAATCGAAAACAATATATTCATCTGTGCTCTGTCGGTGAAAAAAAAATGATTCAAAGAGATTAATCGTGTTTGATATCTGCGTGTATATCGTTGCTGCGAAAGTCGTGTGGTTGTTCGCGTTTGCGCGTTATACCGGCGATTACATAAGCGTGACAATGTAAGTAGAAAGAGAAATGACGCGCCGATATTTCGAATTATCTCTAATATTTTTCGAGATGTACTTCCTCAAGATATAGTTAACTGAAATTTCGCACATAAATATTCGCAAATATCATTCAGAAATATTGCAGTAATGTTGCTGCAATATTGCTGGGATGTTCCATACTGTCTGGGTCTCGTAATCGCGCATACTGTAATTTTATTAAACCTTAAAACACGTAACAACCTTAAAAACTTTATGAAAATATAAACACATATAAATCTGAAATATAGAAAGCAAGATAAGAAAAGATAATAAAAAAGATAATTGAATTACAAAGAAAAAAGAGAAATAGTATGCATGGAATAAATAAATTAATTAGTTAAGAGAATAATAATTATAAAGTGATTGACAGAGAAAAGAAGAGAGAGTGATACGTTTAAAAAAAATTATATTATTAAAGAGATTAGTATTTTTATGTAAGAGAAACATTAGTTTTGCTCATAATGAAACTGTAAAATAGGAGCGGCTGCTCTTATTAGTCCATGCAAGAATTGTGCGTGCAGTTTAAGTGGTTTGCCACACGTATCGAATAAAATAGCAATAGAAATACGTGATGTAAACTGTTCAGTAGTTTATAAAGAGGATTGAAGTCTCTGTTTAAGTTCACACACCTCGTCCAACTTCGCGTATCGTTCCACACATGGGAGTTAAGTACGTGACATCTTACGACTGCGTAGATATTATCTGAACAGGGCATATGACACCCCGAGCTGAGAGAAGCTGGCAGAAGCGATGGGCGTCTGTTCAACTATTGAGACTAAGCAGATGATATCGCCTATAAATGATTTGAAGTTTAATAACGGGACAATATACATCGAATGTCGTATGGGTTCAAAGGGGATGATCAGTGAACGAGGTCAACAAACGTCGCTCATCGCTTTTAAACTTCCGCAAAATTTTTGTAGACATAATCGAGATCTTTCGGTTACAACTTTGGCAAGTAAATTTTGTTTCTGTAATATTTTCAATGAAAATTTGACATATCAAAATTAGAAGATGTTATAAAAGAAAAAAAAATTTACTTATTTCATTTTCAGTAGAAAACTAAAAATACATATGTAAAATTACAAAAAATCTATAAGTTATTTTTTTGTCTTTAGTTTTTATTTTATCTGCTTTTTACGGAATAAAACAAACGAAAGTGCCATTTCTAAAAGTACCATTTCTCTGCGCGTGTTCTACAATTTCTACGTGATTATAATGAAAAAAATATTCAAAGTTAATTGTAATATGGATGGGGTCTAAAAACCGAATAAGAAAGAATAGAAAAGTTTTTCTTTTTCAGTTTCAGTAACCTGAATCCTATCCTACGGTATTTGACATCTGTGGTCGAGAAGAAAAGCGAGAAATTAGAAAATCACTGTGTCTGTTTTTCAAGTGGCAGTGGTTTCGATAGGCTTCCAGAATGCCACTTGAATAGTGTCGAATTAAATATGACATTCATCTTTCATTTCATCTTTTTTAAAAACACTAAACTGAAATGAAAAGATATTCGCAATAACATATAATGCATTTTTAATGATTTCCAACTGTTTTTTGCTGGTTAGAATTTTATTTTGCTTTATTAATGAATTTAGTACAAAATAATACATAATACGACATAAATATAGGAATTTAATAACTTATTTATAATAAGTTTATATATTTCTCCAAATAAATATATTAATCTAGATATAATTTTTAAATTGTACACGAGAAAGTTATAAATACAAAAATCATTTTGATATATAAAAACGACACCATAAAAATTTTTTATAATATGAAATAATTAGTACATATATTTCAATTTTTTAATTTAATTGATACAATATTTACTTTTGAGATATTTGTCAAATTGTCTCAAATTTTTATTATCATTTCCTAAAAATCTCTCTATTTGAGTTTAATAAATTGATTATAAATACTAAATTTACTTTAATTTTTAAATTAGCTTTTATTTACAACACAAATAATCGCACCATTTCTTCGTTAAACATAAATCTGCTCTCGTGGAAGTTTACTCCACATAAAATGGTCCCGTTTAAATCAGTCCAGGTCGGGTTGTGACAAACTTTTCACCCTTTGCATGAGAGCAGTTAATTCTGAAAGTTATGTTATAAACAGACTGTCACCGTCTGGATGCCAGTATCTCGAGTCTTAAGTGTTCTTGGACTTTGAGGACCTAAGATAATCCACAATGAATGATATAGGAAGATAGGCAAAAAAATAAAAAATTTGTCAGCTTTCCTAGAAATCAATCTAAAATCAGTTGAGAACAAATGATTGGTACTTCCGATAATCATTATATACTGTATCTTACATTATATACAATTATATAATTATATACTCTATATAATTGTAACAGTAAATAAATTTAATCTTAGTATAAATTAATAAAAGAGCATACTTCATAATTTGTAAAATTTTGCGAAATTCCTTTTTATTGCTTCTGCGATTTTATTGCTACCAGCAAACTCAATTCAACTCAATACAAGACAGCGTTGAGTTGTCATGAATTATGAAGGTACTAAGTGGTCTATCAGATTTTTTAATCCTGTATACAAAAACTAACTCGAACGTGAATTCTTCGATCGAATCGAACGGAAGTTCACTTTATGTTTAATTTATGTATTTTATGCAACTATATGGACGCAAAAATTGATTGACATGATATCCTATCCACAATCTTGATTTTATTGTCCTCCCCCCCAACTCGAATTTTTTCTCAAAATTTGAACATAAATTTTACGTAAACATTTCCATTTTAATTTTAATACATATAATCCATGTAGAATTATTAATAAAATTTAACGGGGATAAAAGTAGAGGATAGTAATATGGAATTAAATGAAATTACTTCAATTTTCACTCTATATAATTCACATTAAAATTTGAATATTTTGATATTTTGACATCATTTCATAATACGTTACATGTGGTTACACCAATGGATTTTTGTCTAGTCATGTAAAATATAGATTCAACGTAAACACTGCGAATTTGTGTTCTTATCGGGAAATACTTGTTACTTGTGACTAATTACTGGTCGCTTTCCTGAAGATATATTTTACCTATCAATGTATGTGAATGATATATATTTTGACTCTGAGATTTTTCTTTTATTTATAAATAAATTACAGATCTGTTAAATATATTTTAATAAACATACATTTTTACACGCACGTTTTTACACGGTTTTTTTATTCTGCTACCTCCCATGCATACTCGCAACATTAAACGTGCAATATTAAACTGAGTATCTTTTAGAAGAATAAAAATGGTTTTAAATTTGTTAACGTTTCTTTTTATTAAAAAAATACATGGTAAAAAATCTCAGGACGTATAAATACATACTGCCGTTTCAAAGGAACCTTAATCCGATGTTAGAGAGAGAAGCAGAGAGGGTGCAATGCAAGTTCTAGCAAGTATATGTTCAATTTGGTAGTTCCAGTACCTGTGTAGTTTTGCAAGGAGTGGCAAAGCGCAAACGAGATGTGTGTGTGTGTGTGTGTGTGTGTGTGTGTGTGTGTGTGTGCGCGTGTGCGCGCGTGTGCGTGTGTGTACGTGTGAGAGAGAGGGGAAAGAGAGGAAACGAGAGAGATAGATGGATGACGGCGACGTACAAAGACGCTTCAGGGGTGACGAGAGCGTGCGAAGGGGGTGGTCGGGCGGCGAGGGGATCTGCCTGCCTGATGGAGCTTGAAACTGAATTAACCATCCCCGCCCGGGGCCCGTGATCTCGTCGCAACCTCATCTCGGCGACCATTATATTTGTCTTTGTATGCTAAACATTTTGTGGAATTATACGAGACAGGTTTCGAAGAGTCGTCTCTCCCTCTATTCTCTCTCTTTCTCTCTTTCTCTCTCCCTTTCACTCCTCCTTTCTCCCCCAACCCTTCATCCTATTTCTGCAGCGTGATCGAGAAACGATAACGATTACAGGGCATACCTCCCTTGTGCAAGATTACTTTCCAGGCGAAAAGCGATCAGTGAAATACCGTCAGTTTCCCATGCGCTTTTTTTATGCACGTCCGAAGAATTTACGGGAAAAACGAGCAGAACACTGTACTAGCGTTCGAAGTTCGCAAAGTTCAGAAAAATATCCTATACGCGTGTGGTTTTTTTTTTAAACATAATTATCCATGTTTCTGATATCCCAACATATTATAAAAATTTTCAATATTTCGTTTGATGATTTACAATGAAATAAAGATTTATAATATTCTCTAGACATCCTTTTGTCCTTTTCATAAAATAAATGTAAATTTTTTTTATTATAAATTTTGTAATAAAGATAATAATATATATAATTTTGCGCTAAATAGTATACATATAATGTATAAAAAGCATTTATATATTTAGCAAATTTATAAGGCAGAAGTGTCCTGGATATCCTTTGCGTGTAATAAAGAATCAAAAATAAAAAAGTTTATATGCAGATCTTCTATCTACATAAAAAATTATTCTTTAGAGGTGTTTAATAGTGTTTATGATGTTGTATTTATTATTATTTTGTGTTTATTTATTAAAAAGTGAATGGAAAAACGAATTTATTAATTTTTTATAAAAATAATTAAAGATTATACATCAAATAATTAGTATAATTGATTACCAAAGGAAAATCGAACATTAAATTTAAAGGGTTTGTAAATGATAGAAGCGGCGTATCCGAAATATCTTTGTAAATAAACTCGCCTACGTCATTTCACGCGATCGACAAAAGCTTCCTTCTCAACTCGCGAATGTCGATATGCCTTTACGTCGGTGTCATACTGTCTGTGCTGTCATAAATCGATAAATGGATAAGATAAATCTTTACATGTCATATTGTTATCGATAATGATACTACTCATGGTATTTTGCCGCGCATTAATTATCGACTTTCTTTGTGTTCATTTTACCGAAACGGTATTTTTAAAACAATTAAAGGAGAATCAAACAAGGCTAATGAGAGTAGAGCGCGGTTAATCGTGCGCAATAAAATTATGTGAAAACTTTAGTTAAACATTTTTATTGCGATATTATGATGTCATCCAACAGTTAATTGAAATTTCGACTCTATTTTGAGTCTTAGTCTCTTATATAGTATATTCTCTGGTTTGGTTTTCTGATCCCATTTGAGAGGTCATAGCGTATCAATTTTTAACTTTTTAACCTTTTCGGGAAGCAAAGGCTCGCTTATGTTTTTGCATTTGGTAGTAATTTGTATTCTTACTTCTTAGAATTTGTCAACACTCGAGGGAATCTATTTTAATGCCGAATTTGAACGGCAAACGCGAAAAATCACGATGTAGATGAGATCAAACCCGAATCTACAGATCACGAGTCTGTCGCATTGAATGGCGAGATGCCCCTATTTTGAGTCATTTTCAGCAATCCGGATACATTTTATACTTTATATATTAATCCTCAGCGTATTTTAAAATTAATTATTCATTATTTTAAAATTAATTATCCAAAATATTTTTATTGGATAAATCCTTTTAAAAATTAAGTTTTTAAAATTAGATACATTTTTCACATTTAGGCCGGCATTCATAATCGGTTCTTATTTCAAAACCGTCTTAAAGTAATGCCTTAAGACGCTAATGTGGCTCTTTGATTAACTCGTGATCTCAAGACCGAACTTAAGATCTTGAATAAATATAAGAACTGATTATGAATACTGACCTTAGCTTAAATATCACATCTCTCTCTCTCTCTCTCTCTCTCTCTTCTTTCTTTTGAATTTTATCTAATATAAAGATTATCTCTCTTGCATTGAATATTAAGCGTTTAATATTAAATGTCAGATATAAAAACAACGATTTAAGTGATAAAAAATTAAAAGACACATCGTGACTATCGTTATCTTAATAAGAATTTTTTAAATTCCAACGTACTAACGATTTTTAAGATGTAACGATAATTTAAGATGTGTATGATAATAACTACTTGTTAGATATCATTAAAATCAATCGTTTCTCAAACAGGTTCCATCAGTTTGTTACTCATTAATACAGCTTAATGTAAAGATTCATCTTCCTTGACGTTGATGTAAATTCATAGCGAATGTATCGGTAGCATCGATAACCCAAATATCATGCTGTGCTGCATCGTTAACGTATAATGAGATTACTGGACCATACATCGGAAAAGAGTATTGGATGAGAACGAGGAAGATGGATTATGAATTATGTTAAGAGTAAAAGTGCCTGTCCCAATTAGTAACTATATATATACGACAAAACAATGGTTTTATTATTAAAAATGATTAATCTATTGTCGTTATCTTTCGAAAATCAGAAAAATAAAAAATCTTAAATTTTTTTACATAATTACAAAATGTCTATATAGAAAATTATATAATTAATAAGAAATTCTTGTTGTCAAGTAAATATATAATATAATTAATATTAAATTTTTTACAGAAATAAAGTAAATAATCAATATAAAAATTTTCCCTCCCAAAAATTTATTTTCTCTATTGATTATTTATACTATTTTATATAATTAATAATTTTAAATAATTTATATAATTACTTTAAATAATGGAAGACGAATGTTTTCATGTATTTTATTTTTTCCACAATTTTTATCGGTACTTTTAGAAATATTAAAAGTAAAAATATAAACCTATTCGACTAGAACACGATGATAATTCATATCGTTTTACGAAACATGCTAGTGGCGCCATGTTGTTTATATACTAATGGTTCGTGATATGTAATCCCTACGGTAGGGGTGGTTCGCGCCCGTCGACTCTGTGGTTGGCTCGCATGAAAACTTGCATGAGTCGATTATCCGATGCATCATGCTGGAAACATGCTCGTCCGTTGACTGCAATGGAGTTTGTAGTAACAGAATTGTCTCCATTTTCACGTATATGTACGCGTCAGTTACATACGTTTACGCGCGGGGATTTACTTTCGCATATGAAAAATTGTCATTTATCCATTGAAATGCTGGTAATGTATCTTTTTTCATATAATTTTATCGTAGTCGAGAAAAGTTTTTCTCACACCAGCGCATCTCATAAGAGAATAGAAAGAGCCCTTAATAATTTTCTATAAATCGCTTGTTTTTTCGATACTTCAACAAAGAGAATTTTATTTAAATTTTTGAACACATAAATATTCATTAAACAGCAAACTTTTTTTTACGCTTCACTATACTTTTTTTTAGCATAAGAGATTTATTGTTAAATCGAGGAGATAAAGATACACTAGCCGGTGTGTTTCTTCTCTTAATCAAAATTGTTCACCATTTACAATCTGTGTGGCATCCGAATCTGACGAACTTACATTAATTTACACGAGATTACGTGTAAATTTTATCACCGAGCCAACATATATGTACGTGTAAAGTGCGTACGTATGCGTGGCATACACTTTTGCACGCGCGCATTCCATCTCTCATCAGCGTAACATTTTCAACTTACGTCGCCGGAACATCAAATGTCTCCCCCTCCCCTCTACGGCAGCTCCATCCACTCCCTCCGGCGTCTTGCGGACGCGTGGCGACGACGGCGGCGGGAGAACACGGCTGTCCACGGATGGGTAGCGTCGCGACGCCCCGCGGGGTCACCCCAACCCGGAAGCTCCGCCCCTGTGGAAGTCGGGCCGCCAACCGGCGTATCCAGCGTACGAGACACGGTAGGAGGAGCCACCGTGTCGTCGTCGTTGGCGCCAGGTAAACGGCGATCCTCTGGGCTCGGCTGCGGCACTCAGCCGCTTAGTATCGCGTCGACTCTCGAGTAAATATCTTCTTATTCCTTTTTTTTTCCGGAGTCCCTTTCTCTCCCTCTCGACTGCGCTCGCTTTCGTCACTGCACGCTTTCGTTCCCAATTCGAAACGAATGTGGGTCTCGCGAGCGAGGCGTCGATCGCCCACGATCGATCATTCTTAAAGTGAAGGTCATTTAATTTTCGCGTCAGTCGGATTTTATTTTGTCTTTTGATGCTCGGGGATGCGAGGAGGATACAAATGGAGACGAAAACGGAGCCATTAACGCCACCGCAAACACCGCCGACGATCGACAGATCGATGCATCAGCATCAACAGCAACATCCACAGCAACATCAGCAGCAACAACAACAACATGTAGTTTTTTCAACCTCGAAATGGGCCAAATCAAACTTTCTCAACGGTAGATACATCCAGCAGCACCATCCGCAACATCTTCAGCCAACGCACAGTGCTAGCAACTATCAGACCACTCTTATCAGTAACTGGTTGAAAGACGCGGCCCTCTTAACGTTTAGGGGTTGCTGCCCCCAACGCCCTTATCTGTACTATCAGGGTCATCCGGGCACAATGTTTCCGGTACCGCCGCCACCGCAGCCTCCGTCGTTCCTCGCTCGAAGATCAACGGGTCAGAGGCCTAAGAAACAATTCATATGCAAGTTCTGCAATCGACAGTTCACGAAGAGCTACAACCTGCTGATTCACGAAAGGACTCACACCGATGAGCGACCGTATTCGTGTGACATATGTGGGAAGGCTTTTCGCAGGCAGGATCATTTGAGGGATCATCGGTAAGTATTCACTTTTAAAATAGACTCTTCAATTCCGATAATGATAAAATAGATTATATGTCTACGTGGCACAAAGTTATATCGTTTATGATACGAGATAAAAGTTGCAGAATAATTTATAAAAGGAAGATAACAAATAATAAAAAAAAAACGGCGTGATTTTAATATGTTAATGGTAATATAACTTGGTAACTTATTAAATTTTGTGGTAATAATGCTGCAACAGTGAACTTGGATAAATTTGAATCTTAATTTAACTGATTTTTCCATAACTAATTGAATTAAAAGTGAGTAAAATTATATCGAAGTTATATAAGTACGAAATTTTTAAATAAGAATACGTCAAGTTAAAGTAACGCAAAATTAATGCATTTGTTACAATAATGTATTAATAATGCAATTAATGGATACACTGAAGAAATAAATGTCGTTTATTGTTCAAAAGAGAATTTTCAAAATTCTTTGAGAACATCCATGAAGAATTAAACTTAAAAGTTTTTTTCTTTGAATGTTTCCGGTAATTTGCTGTTCGTCTATTCTATATATCTGAACGTCTATTCTTTAATTTTTTGTACATATTATCCTTGACATGTTAAATATATTGTTTGTGAAAAGTCTTTACGATCACTTTTTGCGACCTTCAAAAAGTATTAGGAGCACGGTCTCGACACCAAGTGTCTCGACACCAGTTTACATGATGTTAGACGAAGCATGATACAAAACGAATATTTTATGACACTTTTATTGATGAATAAACATTGGTGATTGGATCAATAAACGTTGATGATTGCTATATATTTAATTTAATTCTACATTTTTATATATAGATATTAAAATAGATATTAAAATTCTTATAGAAAATAGATTTTCAGGAGTTTAATAGTTAATTCCTTTTAGATGAACTATTTAATATTTTATATAAAAAAAATCTTTTTAAGGAAGTTTCCATTTCCGTTTCCTTTTACATTTATATCGTTAGTAGATATCAATAGATAGTTTTTGTAATACTGTGTATCCAGATACGGTAAATGTTAAAGTCACATTATTTAGCGGAAAGTCGAACTGCGCAGTTTCAACTTTCCACTAAATAATGTAACTTTAGTGTTTACCACATTATATTTTTATATACGGTATTACAAACCTTTGCTAATAATCTGGAAATATTTTTTTTATCGTAATCGTTATCCCTGGAATGTAAGCCTAAAGCTTTATTAATTTGTTTATCTAGACTGGTATAAATTTTAGTTTATTCACTTCACCATCTAGCTGTTACAGTAGACCGAATAATTTTTTATAAAACGAGTACATATCCTCATCGCCTACGGCTCATTTATCGATTAGTAGTGTTGTCATCATATCATATAGTATCGGAATATTTTTTATAATATAAAAACATATATAGATCACACGTATATAGATATTATAATATTACATTTTAGTATTAAATATGTTGTTTGGAAAATCTATTTTGAACAAAATCAATCCTTCAAATGCTTCTTAAATATTTCTGATCATACATATATAGATAAATGCAAAACAAAGTCAAGAGATCAACACACATCATCTAAGCATCAATTGATGCTTACAAAATCATCGTAGTAATTTATCATAGTAACTCATCATTGTATATCATTATAGTATATAAATTCTCATTATTGAAAATCACTATGATTTCGATGATTTTGCAATTAATTGTATGTAAAATTTTCGTAAAAAATTTAAAATAATTTGTTTACGCAAAAAATTTTATTTTTATTCCGCTTGTAAGGATTAAAAATATCGATGTCAGTCATATAAGTTATCGTTATCAATGCTTGCTATCATCCGCATTCCTATGAAAACAAGAAATATCAATTTATTTCTGTCATCAACTTATTGTTGATGATGAAAGCCAAATACAATTATATATCGGTTAAAAGGAGAAAAAAAGTTAATGTTTCGAAAATAAAGATCATTATCAAATATGAAAGAAATCAATTTACAAAATAGAAAAAATTATTGTAATACTTATAAAATTATTTTTTATCAGAATATATCCATCAGAATACAAACTAACAATAACATTATATTAATATTATAATTTTCTCTTCAACATTTAATATAATACAATTGTATATAGTCACATTATTGATATTATATCGTTGATCGTTATTATTATTATTGTTAGTTTGTATAGAGATAAATCGGACGTGTAAATTCATTAAAATTCATAAAACTAAGTAATAAAAAAAAGAGACTAGTTCGGCAATCCAGGCTGACGAATTTTTTTACATTTTAGATATATACACAGCAAGGAGAAGCCATTCAAATGCAACGAGTGCGGCAAAGGGTTTTGCCAAAGTAGGACTCTGGCAGTTCATAAAGTCATGCATATGGAGGAGTCACCACACAAGTGCACGGTATGCGGCCGGAGCTTCAATCAGAGGAGCAACCTGAAAACACATCTTCTTACGCACGCGGACGTTCCGCAGGACCTCAGGATCGAGACTTCGGTAGCGTCGGACTCGAGGATCATGTCATCAGAGGTTAGACAAATAGCAGAGCGAGTGAGCGGTCTCCTACCAATGCCGAAGAGCACTACGCACAAGCTCGGCTTCACTATAGAGGATATTATGAGACGTTAGAAACTATAATCCCTTTTAATTTTAATCTGCGTGCATTTCATTTTTGCGTTTGCTTTGTATTATACTTTCTCGTTTTCTACGCATTATAAAGTCTACGGATTAAATTAACTCATATTATTATTATTATTATTATTATTATTATTATTATTATTATTATATTATACACATTATTATATACTTTAGTTATATATTATTAATTATATATTTTCATTTGTGCGCTCTAGCACCAACTGGATTGGCTTCAAGAGTGCCGAGAAAAATTGCCGGTAATAATTTTTAATCTTCAATATGAACGCCACCGATTCAATGGCCAAATTTAGTTGCAACTTAGCTGTATTTTCTATTGATGCTCCCCGCCTTTCCTCTCCCCCTATATTGCTCGCAATTTTAACGAGATGTTACTAAGATGTGCGACGTTCTGCCTCAGAAACGTATAATAAATGAGATTTGTTCATGTTGTTTGAAAGTCCCAATGTCTGCAGAATGAAATAAATATAAGTATATTGAAAAGAAAGAAAGCGAAAATATTGGAAGCAAAAAGTGCAAGCAACGCAAATCTACGATCGTAACTCCCAAATGTTAAGCTAGTGTTGGAATTTTCTGTTTAAATAAATATTAATAATTAAAAAACTAAATTTTTTTATTATTAAATATATACATTTTTATGAAAATTTGTAACAATTATATTTCACTTAAAATTTATAGAATCATTATATTTTGTAATTATTCTATAAATTTTAAATAAAATATAATTATTATTACAACATTTACTATGACTATTCCTGAGGCAGAGTATCACAGGTCTTTTTTGTACATGCATGTTAAACGCGAACAGTATGAGGAAGAAGGCATCAACATGAAAACTGCTTCGAATGTTACAACCAAATCGGTCTATTGTTTTATATATTCATATATGACGCGAAACAATCGCTAATTTATATTTCAATATTATAAGAAAGCAAAAAATTGATTAAATTTCAATTAATTTCAATTGAAGTTTATGGATCTTTTTGCTTATTATTAATTCTGGAAACATAATTGAATAACTATTTTATATTATTTTTGATTCCTTAGATTTCTATTAGTCACAGTTCATTTTTTCACGCGCATTCTTTCTTTTTTCTTCCTTAGTAAATTCAAAATACATACGCAATCTCATTTGTATGCTAGATCAGTATTCTAAAGACTCTGAAATTATCTTTCAAAATGAAAGAGACGCAACAGCAGTATGACACTATATTTATAAAGAGCAAAATTACAACTTTGAACTTTAAACGAACGCAAATTACAATGAAATAGTTACTATTGACGTTAGTAATGACATAAAACTAGCAAGGATAGGCTTGAGGTTTTATGCAATAGCACAATAGTATTTTAAATAGAGACGTTGCAGACTGCTATCAAGTACAATTAAAAGATATTAACTTGATATAATTTGTATTTGCGCTTAAGAGTCTGTTATGTCTAGTCAGGAAGTTAAAATTTTTCGAAAATTATCTTTCTCTCACATGTCTATCTTATTTTCCTACAGAGTAAATTACATAAACAAGATTGTTTCAAGAGAATCGTTGTTGATACGCATTAATATAAATTTTCTATTTTAACACTTGGATGGAGAAAACAGGTTTGTTAAAGTATCTAAAAAATAAAGCTAGCTATTGATATGAAAATAATTTCGTTGGACTATTAAAATAATTATGTAGGACGTTCAAGTATAATGAGCAATATTGCAAGAAATTTGACATTCTAGCAACCATCTTGAGCGTTCTGTTTAGTTTTAATGGTACAACAAAATTATTTTCAGATCTATATTTAGTTAAATTTTTAAATACTTTAGCAAAATCGCTTTTTTTCATGTGCAAAAGAGAGATTTTATTTTATTATATGCACGCAGATTTTCATGTATATTCTTCCCTTTGTAAATATGATTTGAAAAATGTTTATATTATATCGTAGAAACGTATGATTAATATTATTAATGATCATATTTATATTATATTTTAAATGTATAGTTAATAATATTTATATTATAGATACATAATTGATTATATACATCTTATATATTTATATCAAATATTTACGCTATTATGTTTAGGAATAATCCTTGTGAATATTCAGCGAATCTTTTGATTTTTATAAGAATTGTGTATGCGTTTACAAGAGCAATGTCCCACGAATATCTTAAATCCTTTATGAAAGGATAAGCGCGATAAAATATCCGACAAAAAATTGCATTATGATGAGATTTTTATCATAAAATAACAGATGTTTGTAATGTTTGTGACAAATGGGACAGCCATTGTATATGTCTATAGAAATATGTTATATTATTAGATGCTGTATACTTCTAATTCACACAAAAACAGTATTCGCTGCACGTCGAGTCGAACTTTTATCGCGCATTATAATTATTTTTTTTCTTTATTCTCTAATTTACGTTTAGTGGTATATCCATTTCTATTTTCCATTAGATATCGGTACCGTTCAGAATAAATTAAAATTGTACAATTTGAAACATGATATAATTCGGAACAAAATAAAAATTTGAATCCAATTTTCAAGATTCAAGTTTGATAAACCCTCTCATTGTGTGAAGGATATTGAAATAATGGTACAAACAATAGCACAAAAAACTCAAACTTGAACTTCAAAAATTAAATTCTTAATTTATTCAGAATTACATCATGTTCAAAATTGTATCATCTTACCATATACGATCGTTGTCAGTCCAGGAATACTCTCGATCTCCGATGTCTGTCAACATAATTTATTCTCGTCGTGCGTATCAGAAAAAAATCTGAGGTCTTCAACGACTTGTAAGCGTCGCACGAAATTTTGATTAGAAGCCATGAAGGGCGGATGAGATCGTTTGGGGGATAAACGTAATGTGTTTATAAATCGAAATATTTGTAATTTACGTATCTATTTTACAAAATTCCGTAAATAATTCGTGTCATACATATTACTATTGGATGCATGATAATGTCACATCGTGACATTAGAAGCAGAGAACACGAGTGAGAGATTTAATAGCGCGTAAATTGCAATTGTGCCGCATGATTAGAGTCTCCGTTCCTAAAGGATTTTATCGGATTTAAAAAGCATTTATGGTATCCAATTCTTAAAACACTCTCGATTCGGTCACGAGGCGTCGAGATAATTAATTGTTCCTCGACGAGACAACGATCTGTGTCGAGAGGACGTTACCGTACCTGTCGTGTATATCGACGGTGTTAATCGAGTCTCTCCGGTTAGATATCTCCGTTTCCCGTAAAATTAGAAATTTAGATCAGATAAGAGCGGGAGAAGGGAGTAGGAGGACATTTCTTGGCCAGTTAGTCCGATTAGCCACCACCTTTCTCTTCGATGCCACTGGCGACCTGCAAACGGTCTCACAGATTTCTTTTTCTTTTAATCTAGAAAAAGATACTAGTATATATAGTATCCGTAGACCACCCATGTCTTTCACGTACAGGGTGTATACAAAATTTTCACAATTTTTCTTATATAATTTCTCTATGATATAAATTGTTCGACAAGTAGGAGGTCAGTTTTTTTTCTCTCGATGTATTTAATTAGGAAACTTTGGAAGCTAAATAGTCTCAATATCTCGAATATTAATAATTAATTTTCTATAAAAATTTTTTATAGATATTCAACTAATGTTATATTAAAAACTTTTAACAGCATTTTCAAATTAAAACATTTCTCACCAACTAACAATAACATAACTCGATTAATTCCTATTCAATAATATAATTGTAATATAACACATGAATTGTATGTAACAGTCATATTGTTGAATAGGAAATTATAACTAACAGTTATAATTAGTATGCTACTATTAGTTGGTGTTTGCCAGGTTATCGAAAAACATGAGATCAATAATATTTAACGTCCAATTAAATTCTAGTTAAAATATCGAATTAAATTTGTTAATAAATTTATAGTTATAAGAATTAAGATACTTGATACACCCTGTATGTTTAGATTCTTTCTTTCTGAATTTCATTTAACGCGCGTGTTTCCCAGTTTCGACTCGCACGTTGAGTTACCACTAACTTAAGATCGTTGTAAATATTTATATTCGTGTAGATAGTCTGTAGGTGTAAACTGTCTTCTTCTGTCGTGTAGTTTCGTCGTTCTTCAGTCCGATGAAGTCGCTTGTGCTCTTATCGGCGCGCTGAATGTATAAAAGCGCATTTAAAGCGGTTTGGAATATTATCGGACTCAGCGCGGTTATCTGTTATTGTACGATCATACCAAATAGAATGAGAGGAACAAGGGAATACCTCACGCTAGTCGATCGTAATGTATATTTAAATGTTGTTGTTATTCATTGAAAATAAAAATTATTCCAAACGAAATGGTTCGTTCATGTTAACGACAATCCCATAGTTTTAAAAATCTTTTTATTTTGAAACTTGAATCTAATCTAGTATAATTTCTAGATTTGTTTATATAATTTTACTTTTTTAACTGTACTTGACTTGATGAAGAGAATGTATGTGTTTCCATTATAAATTGTACAAATTTTATCTTGCTTATGTAATTCGTACATCGCTCTAATTAAAGACCTGCAGAGTAATTGCGTATGACTCGTTCAGAAAGAGGGAGAAAGAAAGAGATAAAGAATGTGTTCGACGTATCCAGGTTTAATTTAATCTCGCGAGAGTAAACAAAAAGTAGTTCCCTCAGCGATCCCTTTTCGACGCAAGTCGTTATATGGATCCACGAGAACAAGGCTAACCATCATTCCCGACTTTCCCGACAATAGCCGGCAGTTAACGCGCTTGCCGGTCAGTTAGTACTGTTTAACTTTAATTAATTCTCGCACCTTCCACAGACAATAAAGCGTGATGAAACGCCGTGCAAACAAGACGTTGCGTCTCCCTTTGCTCCTTTATCATCGAGCTAATTTCGAACCTTGTCGTCACATTGTTTGTTCGTTTTCTGCTTATAGACGTGTCGATAACCCGCCTTTTCCACGTAATTTTAAATTAAATTAGCGGGTTCAATATTGACAAATCCGATGCAATAATAAAACACGATCGCCTTTGTTGAATTTATATGATTTATATCGATTATAAACAAAGAGTCTATTATCATTTATAACTTTTAAAAATTTTTGAATTTATAATTTTTTTCATCACTGCTTATGATAACAATATTTATCTTTTTTTATATAATCATGTTTAAATAAAGAGAGTTTTAAATTTTCCTATCTTTTTTCTCTCTGTTAAATGATGTCAAGATGATGTTTGTTTCAATTTTGCAACAAAATTATCAAATGTATATGCGTTTCGAAATTTCAATAATCGCACTAATTGTCTGTCTCTGTATAATTTTAGGATTCGAAAGTCTAATCACGTCGACATGAAATGTGAAGAAAATTGTGTACTCCCGTTATCGTCGATAAGGTTGTTTGAAGATACAAAGAAATGATACATTTCAAAAGTATAATAGATAGCCGAAGGAACGTAAGATAGGAAAGGTGGAATTGAAAAGAGATGGAGTGAAAATGAGTTTTTGTGAGAGAAGGAAGACGAATGAAGGACCGTCCGGCTGTTGTACCCTTTATCGTTTCTTCTGGGGGGACGATTTAATTACAATAATCACAATGTTACGGTTCCTGGTATTCTGCCCAGAGCATAGCGACTTGTCCCACGGAAGAGAGGCTAATCGTTTTCCTAAATCGAGGATACTATTTCGCACAGATCCCCGATGCTATTTTATGGTATCATGGACGATCCTTTTTCATTTTGTCTAATAAAAACAGGACGGTTGTTCTTTTCAGATATTGATCTCTGCAACTTTATTCTTTTTTTAAAAAAAAAAAACTTTGTTTCAATTTCATCCGAGAAATCTCAAAATATCTTTACGCATTGCTTTGTATCACGATAACCTAATTGTGTTCTGAATAATAATGTAATCTTACATTTTATATTAGACTTTTCTTTTACATTTTATTTTACATTACATATTACAATCTTTCTTATTACAATCTTTATTACTTAATATAATATCACAAAATATTCTATAGTAGCACGTCATTATATGCTACGATTTGTGCGTATATATCGTGTGAATATTTTTATAGATTTTTTCATAGGTACATTATATGGATTAGATATTATGTAGTTGATATTACAGTTACATTATATCCTATCCTGTAAATAGAATGCACGAAGTAAAAGACGGACATGGCGTGTGAAAGGGGCGAAAACTCGAGATGAATTCGAGGTAGCAAGCGACTTCGCAATTGTGGGAGTTAGCGCCATGGAATGTCATGAAATCCCCCCCTCCCCCCCCCTCTTTCCAAGTCCACCTTTGGGGCTCTAAAACGTTAACCACAGATTACCCGGTGGATTAGATCGCTCAGTCGGGCGAGGCCTCGAGCTACGATTGCAGGGCAAAAAGAGGACGGGGAAAAGGAAGAGAAGCTGCCACGGTCCCCTCACGGTGCTCCGCGTGTACCCTCTTATTAGGGCGTGAGCCTTATCTAAGGGTCACAGGGCCCCGGCGACCTCGTGGGTCCCACAGGGACCACGAGGTTCGTCCAGAATTCCAGGAGTTGTTGCGACCGCTACGCACAAACCACGGACAAGCGGGGCACTGTGAATCTTCTTTCAGGCTTCTGAACACTAATTTTGGTCACCTTTAGATAATGATGATGAGGATGAACCGTGAAGTAATTACCAGCGAGAAAGGGTGAGGAGCGAAATATTGGTTCCGCAGATCGGTCGAAAGTTAGGCGAATGTCGTGAGAAATCGGAAGGTATTAAAGACAAGTTGCGATAGAGAAATTACGAATTTAATACCTAACATATATTTATCGAGCTTATGTATATGTATATTTAAGTGATTAACATTCTTGTAGAAATCTTCGTGGAGTCTTGATGCTTTGCGGCTTACATTCTTCTACCTTTGCTCAACACAATCATTTATCAACGAATATATTGTATCAAATTTTACTTATATACTGTATGATATATAATACATTCTTTCATATCTGTAAGTAGTGAGATACATTTAATATCTTAAAAATAGCGTGTACATGTGATTGTATCTCTATTATCTGAGACTTATTGTCAAAGTGGATGCAGGTGAACGTGTATGTGTAAATTCCGGAAATCTTAGTAATATAGGAAATAAAATATATATTCATATATATATATATATACGATTTTATTAGGTGTTGGAATTAATTCGTAGCGTTTTTAATGAAAGAATGTTATTTATTTCACATGAGCATTAAAAAATACATTAATGAAAGTACTTCCCATCACTTGTAAAACGCTACGAATTAATTCCAACACCTAATATATATATATGAAAAAAAAATATAATTAATATATAATCATATACAATATATATGATTTATATGCACTTATATACACCATTGTATGTACTTCGCGGACACTTTGTTTTCTATGTATATGTTTTCAACTTATGTAAGTAATACAGTTCTTCCTTCGCGGCCGTCGTGTCAGAGGGAACGATTAAAAGTCGAGCGATAAATTTTCGGAAAATTAAGAACTCCGCTGCCGGCCGGGAGGAACCGGTACGGATAACAGGAAGAAACGCGTAGGAGCTGACCCGCCGCGGGCCCAGGGCCTGTGGTTAGGGCGGTACGGCGACCGCTCTTTTTTCAGACCCCGACGATTAGGTAAACTGTCTACCCAAGGCGCGCGGTGTGTGCCCACATTGTCGGGGCTCGCTCCCCGGCTATGCTATTAGTTAGTAGTATAGTTTAAACTCTCGGGACATCGCGCGCCAAATCGCGCTGGACCGCGCCGGGGTGCGCCGCGTCATGGAAGATGGGAAGACGAAAAGTTAGTAAGAATTGGGAGCGAGTCGACTCCACCCTTTTAAACGTCGCTAATTTGCGACAGACTCCGTCGTCGGCGTCACAACCCTCAAACCGTGCAAAAAAAAAAAAACGACGGAAGTGGGACAACAGGCCAGCATGACGGGGCCTTACCGGCATCATTGGACTCTACCGAAATAAAGGGTTTCGGACTCCCGGATTCCTTTGGCGATAATCGATCGTCTACTCTGCTCCCCCTTTACCGTTCCACAGTGCTTCCCGCGCCCGTCAGTCGAAATCGCTCTCATTTTTTCCGCTCGTAATTCTTTTTTTTTTTCCAACGACGACAGGGAGGATAGAAAAAAGAAAGAGGACGACCCTCGTTTCTTTCTCGTTATTCTCACCCTCGAAATTGCCGGTACCGATACATGGTCCATTATCGACGGTGCAGCATGCGTCAGCCCGACGTAGTTTCTCACACAGTTTGCTTTCCCAAAGTCGTCGCCTGTGTCACCCGCGCGGATGCAAACGCGCACCCCACCTTCCTCGAATATCGTAGCAGCCTTCCGATTGGCGCGTTTGGTCCTTTGTATTTAGCGACTGCCAACGAGTGCATCCACCAGCTGCTACCCTCTAACGGAGAGCCTTGCAATGACCTGTTATCTTTGAACTTTATAAATTGGAGCTTGCATTTTGATAATTCATTAAAATCGTGTAAAATTAACTAAGTGAAAATTTTCTTATTTATAGGTGATATTCATAATACGACCTTATATTTAAGATCATCTTAAGTTTGGTCCCTGATAGGTGTGGTTTTAAGATTCCATTTATAACACATAATCATGCAAATATTTCATCCATACAGTTCAGAAGTTTGCAGCAACGTTTGCTGGAACGTTGTAATGTTACTGTGATATTGTCGAAATTATCTATGCTGTAGTAAGATCGTACTTAAGTTCGTATTTAAGATGATTTAAATTGAGTTTGATCTTTGGTAGTTTTAAGATTTCATCTAGTTAATGAAATAATCATATAGTATTTTATCCATAGAAGTTTGCTTTCATGTTTGCAATGTTACTATTAAAATGATCTGTACCGAGTCTATATTCTGTAACTTATTATGCAGTCATTATATATTCATTTAACTGTATAAAATATCTGTGCTACTATCATTATGAGCGTATAAGTTATGGAATTTCGCTACTGTAAGATTTAAGATGATTTAAATATAAGCTCGAACTATAAATACTGCTGTGTAGATCATAAACAATCTTATTTGATTATGATGCAAATTAAACAGTCATCATATTCAAATATACGCGCGAATGGGATATAATATTATATGAATCAAATTTAAACCTTGGAAAATTCACAAAGTAGGTTTCTTCAAAAACATACATTTATTAATTTTCTTAATCATACATTATTTATAAAACGCTTGAGAAATTATCGTCCGTCTGGATAATTTCGTTTTGCTTTCGAGAAAGGTTACTCCTTAAATATTCTTTCGATGATAAACCTCTCCCTAAATCTCTCTATATATTATTTCGTACACTCATATGTATTCAAGTGAGTTAAAAATAAAAATATATATAGGCCATTATAAAAGAGTAAAAGATTGCGATATAAGTAATGTAAGTAAGCATCTTTGACTTTAGCAGAATTTACAGCTAAATTACCTCTTTTCGATGATCGCGTGGGCGTCTCGAATAGAACTCGCTCCAGATACGATTCGACATTGTGCTAGCACAAGAAACTCGCGGACTGGACGACATAAAACGCGTAAATCCCATTGCCGGGGCGTCGTCGGCAACCGTGGATTATCGGTTCATAATTCACGACCGCCCCGGACAGTGATTGTCAGTTTGCTCCGCCGTTACATCCGTTCGGCCGCACTTCGAGTCCGCGTAATGGATCATTACACGTCGAGCGATAATCAATTTCCGAAGTGCCGGCGCTGGTGCGCGCCGTGAACGATCCCGGAGTGCCGTGAACGAGGGCGGCGAGAGAAAGAAAGAGAGAGAGAGAGAGAGGGGGGGGGGGAGTTCAGTGCGGTGTACGTAACTCAGCTTTCCTGTCCGTGGTATGCTTCTGGTTACAATTGAATCGATTATGTCGAAAGGTCATACCAGTCGATAAAAGCGTTTTTTTCCGAAACAGAATTGCATTTATATGCTTTGCTCATTTCGTCACCGTGTTTTCTCTGCCCGAGCCTTTCGTGCGCGTTTGATAAATCTCTTTTAATCTACCTTTCATTTATCGTACTGTTGAAAACAATCGGGGTCACTCGGAGGCAGGATAGTACATAAAATTCTTCTTTTAGAACAAAGTACATATTTCTTCTTTAGAACTCGGAATTTATTGTTCTTTTACAGTGAAAAAATTCGATTGTTATAATACTAAATTTTATTATGTATCTTTCTACGATTTCAATATTTATAACATTTGTGCATTAAACAAGTTTGTAAATAATCAGAAATGATTAACCACTTTGTTGCTTATTTTTTCATGAATATAATTCCAAGACTGGTATAATTCATAGTCGGTTCTCTTATTTCAAGAGCATCTTAAATAATGTCTTAAGATGCTAATACGATTTTATAATTGTCTTAATTCTGACATCTTAAGATTGTATTACGATTTTAAATATAAGAATCGACTATGAAAAATTATACAATATATATACTAAGGCTTTTTATAACATCTCTATTACATTCGACAAAACTTGCTTGTGGGAAACGTAAGCTCTGGTACCACTGAGAGAGCGGAATAATCCAGGTGTGATTCGGTAGCAAAGATGGCAGGGAACATTCCAGCCGCGCGTGTGCAACTGATGAAGATGGCCTATAGTGTTCGCAGACGAAGAAATAAGCGGAGGATATACGGGAGGATGGACCTCGCGCACTGGGAGGGATGGTATTCGATTGGAGCAAGGGGAGGAGATCGAGGAACATAGAGAGGTGGACATAGGCAAAATAACAGACGAGGAAGAAGATACAGGGAAGAAGGAGTAACGGAAGATGAATACAGTGGTGGGTGGATTATGGAAGAGGGAAAGGTGGAAAGAATGCATCGAGCACACGGAGGAAGCACAGGGTGAATGGAGGATGAAGGGAAGGAAGGTGGGAAGGGGGCGAGAGAGGAAATGGGCAGGAAGGAGGCAAGAAGATCTCAAGGAAGGAGGAGAATGTGGGTGGAATGGCGGAAAGTCGAAGAGAGAAGAAGAGCGCCTCTCTCCCTCTCTCTCTCTCTCTCTCTCTCTGGCGTGAGAAGGGGAAGGAAGAATATACGGCAAGGGAGGGTTTGGTGGCAAGACGGGCGAGCGAGCGAGCGAGTAAACCGCGTGCGTTCGGCAAGACGTTGCACGGTGAAGGGGGTTAGTTAGGCGCGTGGGGCCACGTGCGTTCCCACGGTTTCGAGAGAGCCGCATATCGCGCCAGCCCTCTCCGCGAGGTTTCGCTTCTCTCTCCCGGCATAAGCCAGGCAAAGCGCGCCTTCCCTCCTCTCCTCCGCGCGAGCGCGAGAGAAGAGAGAGCAGTTCTCCCGAGATGGTTGTACAACGTTATACGCGCTTAAGTGTATGCACGCGGATTCCGTAGCGATCCCGACGACTCTCGCGCATATACATTGCACATATAGATGTGCATGTTTAAAAAAAAAAAATATATATATATATATATATAATTCCGCCGGCATCATCGCCGCCGCCGCCGTCGCCGCCGCCACCACTACGTCGTCCTTCCTCCTCGCTAGCGTTGGCGGCGCGCCGACCTCTGACCTCCCATTACCGGCTCGACCGACCGGCGACTTGACTCCCTCGCGCATGCAGACTCGCGTACGGTACACGCCGGTATCTCTATCGATGTAGACGTGTACGGCATCACCGGGGTCCCGCGCGCTTCAATATAATCCCTGGATTGTGGGCCCACGTCGACTACGGTTAACCCTCTCATGTGTTTGACTACCATTCGCGAAAAAGCGGCCGAGTCAAAGAGCCTAAGTTCTCCTCGGGATTCTGCTTTAGAGATGCTGAAACAATATAAAAGCGATAAAAGGGATCCATGCATGTGATATTCAAATTACCACCGGGGTATCCATCGTGTAATTATACATCGTTTATCGAAACTATGATAATCCGCGTAGAAAGCACATTCCGTTAAAACGCAATAAAATTAGAATAAGCGATATTTGTTTGAGAGAATTGATTTTAACCAATTATTTACCTTTGTACGAGAATCGCAAGTGTTCTGCGAACGCGACCGGCTGTAAATGTCTAAAAAGATCCTACTTTACGAGATCCTCAAGTGAATAAGATATTACGAGGTAAGAGCGCGACGTGAAATGTTTAACAATCACTTAAGTAACGACAGCGAGGCAGTATCTATGGTTTATTGCGGTAGGACGTTGGTATATTCCTTCGCCGGAAATTCATCCGCGCTCTCATCCGCCGTCATTAGGTTCGTTCGCGGAGCAACCGGCGCAACATCTTCTCGTT
This sequence comes from Acromyrmex echinatior, assembly GCF_000204515.1. The sequence goes on along the minus strand of NW_011627117.1, from coordinate 1,326,038 downwards.
CCTGGGGCAATTTGAAGTAGGCCGGCGAAACCATTAGGAACATTTCTCGGAGGCGAAGGGGGCGTTAAACGGGGCGACCAGCGACGTCATCGAGGGATCGTATCTTCGCGTTAACGACACGGCTTCCTCTTCTTCACCGTTTGCTGAAACACGTTGTGTTGATCTATCCGTGTTCCGAATTCGAGTCAATAATTTATAAATATCTTTAAACATCTCCAATACTTTCGCAGACGTGTTTAACCGCAACATCAAATAGATGACAGACGCTAATATTGATATTTCGAATAATTATATTTTACTGATCTATATTTAAATTGCTTGTTAGATGTGACTTCAATTTATATGAAATAAATATGGTACAGCAAAGTCAATTTTATCCTTTTCAACTGCATGTTATTCTATTTCCTATATATAGGGCGAAATTATTTTATAATTAATAACAAATTATTTTTTAAGGCAAGAAACAGAGAAATAAAGGATTGTGAAAAAATACGAAAAGTATCTTTGAAGAAAGAACAATTGATAATTGATCGAAATTATCAACGTTCTCAATGGCAGAATTGGAAAAGAAATTATAAAGTTAATATTTTATCAAAAAATATAATACAAATCACCATGAAATCTGAATGTCGATAGAATTTATAAACTTCAGAAAAGGATTGTAGAAAATGCAATAGCAAAATCCCAATGAAATCCCATATTAAAAAATTTTATTTCCAAAAAGTTAAGAAAGAAAAATCATAGAAGTAAATCATGTGTATGTATAATCATGGGCATTGAAGAAATCAAACGATCTTAAACAGTAATTTCGCTCTTGCGAAGGACAGGATTACAGGATTAAAATGCGACGAGTTCCGTATTTGCTCAATCAACGGTAACAGTCTTACATTTTTTTCTCCGCACGACAGCAATAAGTGGAGATTGCTGGAGAGAAAGAAAGGAAGAGAGAGACAGAGAGAGGGGGGGAGGGGGAGAGGAGAGAAAAGAGAGAAAGAAAGAATTCGCGTCACGCGGGGCATCCGCGCCGCCAAAGAAGACGCGCGCGCAAGATATTCCCAAGAGCGAAAGCCCGCAACCGAGGTCACTCCTCCTCGTGGGAGGGCCCCCGGGCGCCGCGTAGCCTCCCCCGTCGGTTCACCCGGGAACGAAAAACAAAAGTTTATGGAGCTGCATCGGACGGTGAGCGCGAGGCGCGGTTACGTCCAGGACCGGCTAAAGGCTAACGAAAATCGTGATACGCGATGAACGTCGGACGCTGCGCCGTCGGAGGATGGGAGATTAATTTGCGTTTTGTTTGAGAGACCTCGAAATCGGTCATTGTCAATCTACGCTGTTGTTACACTGAAAAAAGTTGATTAAATAAATGCATGCTTTTTTAATAATACTGAATAAATGTAACTTATGGTAAATAATATTCATTCAATAAAAGGAATGACAGTTAAATCGAATTAATGGTTTTTGTATTAAATAAATGTATGTTTATATTTAATAAATATTTACTTAGAAATTTTTAATAAATATCTATTATTGACATTTATTTTCAGTGTATTTGACTGAAATGTACATGGAATAATACATGGAAAGAACGATTTTACTGAAGTATTTAAAGTTTAGCGAGATACAAATCTGAAAATAATTTTGTTTAATAATTACGTAAGATAATTATGTATACTACGCTCAAACTGATTGTTAGAATGTCAATTTTTTAGCGTTATTCTTATGTTTAAGTCTCCTACATAATTATTTTGATAGTTATTTTCCAACAAAGTTATTTTCAGATCTGTATTTACCTAAATTTTTTAATATTAACACTTCAGCAAAATTGTTCTTTTTATGTAGAGATTTTTTAATGGAGCGCTAAGTAAATTGAAATGAAAAAAAAATTAGAAAATAGAGAAGAATATTTTGATAGATTTCATAAATAATTAATTTACTGTTACATTAAATTTTTAAAAAACGTAAAACGGCATGTTGAAAATTGTAGAGTTTTGATCATATCTGTAGAAATATTTCAAGCGTATACTTCTTGATAGAATTATTAAGTAAATTGACGCGATAAAAAGATATTTCCTCTGTTTAATTTTGCGGAGATTACTTATCGTGAATGGGTCTTTAGGGTGCGCGATAAAAATCACTTCGGGCTCTTATCGTTTCTAGCGTTTCAAACTGACCGACGCCGATGTTATTTCGCGCGTGTCGGCGATAAGTTAAGACTAGTCAAAGTACGGCCGTGCTGGAAATACATTGGCGTCGTAATTTATATTATTCTCAAGTACGCCTCCGGTGTGTACTGCTGACCGTAATAATCGTACTTACTCGCGCGTTACACGGTGCTAACAAGAAACAGAGAACGGTGGATGGCAAAAAGCGGAAATGACGGGAGGGAACGAACGTGGAAAGCAAAGAGGAAGGAGAGAGCTCGAGCCAATTAGTTGCTTTACGACCAGCAAGTAACATTTAACTTGCTTTCGTTTAAAGAAAAGAAAAAGACAAGAAAACGATGGTACCGAGTAACACGACTGCCTGCAATCAACGAATTATAAATGGATTATACGAACGATTATTATTTGTCCTACGGGACGTAATTAAATAATTTTGTTGTTTGTTCAATAAAAATTTTTATTCATATCGATGTATGATTTTCCAATTCTGATTTTAACTTTCATTTGAAACATGCAACTTAACAAGCGTTGTGTCTTAAAAGTTAGCTTGGACTGGACGATTTTTTTTTACAAAAGAAAAAATAATATTTTATTAATAAAAACCAAACAAATCTTAAACAGAATAAGAAGCTTATCATGACAGAGTATTTCTAACAATTAAAGATTTAAAAAAATAAAGATTTTAATTAATATATTATTGTATATTTTATTGTATATTTTATTGTATATTTTTGATGAAATTGCATATTTAAAGGTTCATAAAGAATAGTTATTAAACAAAAAAACATGTGTGTATAAAACAATATTAATATATAGCAATATTTTACAAAATTTTTCGCCACTGGAGCGTAAATCTTCAGGTGACTATTTGAGTAAGAAAGAACAAAGTAGTTTAGAAAATAAGTTTGAATATTTTAAATCACATTGTGTAACATTAATTTGTGTAACATTAATTTTAAAATGCAATATTGATATAAAAACTGATTCTAATAGGAAAATAAAAGTTTCTTTTAATATATACGTTCTCTCTAGTTTTTTTTTATATTTATGTTCTTTTTTACAAACAACTCAAAAGTGGCATTTTTTTTTAGTTATAACAAATGAACGATATATATAAAGCCAATCTACATATAAATGTACAGTAAATATGAAAAGAGATTTGCTTTTAAGCTTGTTCTACAATATGCTTTTTTCCATTTTCTTGTTTTTTGCTATTTTTTACATTTTGTCTTTTTATTTCTTATTCAATTTTCGATTTTATATCTGAAATAAGAGTTAACGAACTTCAAAAGAAACAAGAAATACAATTGAAATAAAACGGTTGCAAAAGGGTTAAAAGCAAAAGGTAACAAACAAGAAATAGGAAACAAAAAGCACATTATAGAATAGGCTTAACTTTATAAAGCCAATAATCGTTTCTTAAATTACTTAAAGTACAAACAATAGCGACGTCAATTTCTGGCGTATCGTATCTGTCATGCGGAGACTTATTGAATGGTGGAGCACACGTAAAAATTGTTTCTCGCAACGTGGAGGAACGCGTGCTGAGAACGTAGGTGGTGAGTTACAAGCGAATACCTCATTAACGGGACTGTATTCGCGAGAACGAGATAATTAACGCGTTAAACCGGCGCCACGTCAGGATTATCAGGTCTCTCCCAGCTTTAATTACGTTTACCCACGCGTTGTCGCTACCCTATCTGACCACCGGTGCTACACGTTATCGAATACTAACTTAATGTATGCGCGGTTTTCGTAAAAACGTTCACGAAAGACAATGTACACGCGATAACGTGAAATATTATACGTTTAGGAACACAACAGTTTGCGACAGATTGCAAGTTCTTTATGAAGATTTTTAACGTTTATTAAACAGCGCCAATCTAAATAACGACACGTATTTGCGGGAGAAATTGTGATCATGACTAACTTAAAAATCTCCCCGCTGAGATCACAGGAAGTTGACTTACCGCTGATATTCATTTTTAAACGAATGTACCAAATTCAAAAATATTGTTCTGCAAATATTTGTCATATCAATCATCTTTTTTTCATTAAAATGGAAATAAGAAAGAGGAACACTTTTATAAATTGAAGAATGATTCTTTTATGCATTGATTAGCATGAATTCTTTATTACATAAACATGATTTCGATTAATTACAAATTCAATCTTATTAAAAATAAAAAATCTATATTTTTTTTAACATATTATCAACGATTATAGTTGCTGTAGATACGCATACTATATACTAGATGAGGAAATATTTAAAATCATATACCAATATTTTAAGAGTAAATACAAATAAAAGAAAGAAGTTGCAATAACAATAAAATTGACGAGCAGCTTAACGCAGACGTGACAAAATATCTAACAGAATTATATTTCGGTAGTTTATTTTACGGATTAAAGGTAGAAAGAGATAAAAAAATAATGTAGGCTTAAAAAAAACAGGTAGTAAAGCTACTGAGATAAAGATTAAGGTCTTTTCCATGTCTCTTTGTTTATTTTCGAAAGAAGGAAACGTTACATGTCATTCATGTTTGTGTCTTATCCTGTGACAAGATTTTACAAAGGGATAAAGGGATAAACCATTCTTAACATTTCGAAAAAAAAAAGTGAAAAGAACACAAATTTTATGATTTTTCGGTAAATCATTTTGATACATGCATTTTATTTTTTCTGATATTTTATCGGTTGCACTGTAAAGTTAAGTTCAAATCTATTCTTAATAGCTAAATCACAGGGTAGGCTAAAGATACGAAAAACTAGCTGTAGCTTACAGATGGTAAAATTGGGTATATACCACTGTATAGTCTTGTTGATTTAGTAAAAGAGTATTGAAGTGATTAACAACGTGCATTAAAATAGTACGATAAAAACAAACTCTGCTTAAGTTGTTTGTAGAAAGCATGTTGCAGCCATTTTTATCTTCATCATCACGATCCTCTCATCTGTTCGTGTCATTGTTTTCTTTTGTGTCAAGCCCTTCTCTTCAAAATTCGGTACTCAAATTTGAACCCCATGTAAGCTGATGTCACAGGATTGTAACGATGAAAACAAAAGTGGCAGCGAAACTCTCTACGAGTAATTTAGATGCAGTTGTCATTTTAATAATTTTATAGCAACGCATGATCAATATTTCAATGTTTTATGTTTACAAAATAACAACAGCAAGAATGCACAATGGTATTTGTAGACAAGTCCTATCGACACAATAATAGAACACGTGACTCAGCAACTCATATTGATGAACTTAATAAGGTAATTTGTAAATGACATATCATACCTTATATTTTGAGATAATTGAAATTAATTAAATAAAGTTTTTAAGCTCTTATTTAAATTTTTTGTTTAGTAATATATACTGTTATAGTTATACTTCAAATAAAGTAGATACATTTGAGGTTTATTGAAAGCAAAAAAAATAGTGTAATTCAGTGCAGTGATAAAGACTTTTCCTATTATCGGAAAAGAAAATGCAGTTATTAAAATTTCCTCAATCATAATCACATTATCGTTTATTGCATAGAAAGTAATAATTGTAATTAACAAAGAAACATTATCAAACAACGTTTTTACAACAGAACACAGTTCATACAATTCTATATTTGATATAATTCTTTCTCTCACTCTCTCTCTTTTGCTTTTTATATTTTATACGTATTTTATAAATGACACGCTGAGCGCGCGATTCCATTGATATCGTAACGCCATTAACGACGTCGGCCTCATGTATTTTAATAATTATTCGACACGTTATTTGTCAAGTGAAATGGAAATCGGCCGGAACGCCGCCGGGCCGAATCGAAGAGGAAATCGCGAGGTGCCTCGTCCTCTCGAAGGGTCCCACGCAGAGACGATGATTAAAATTGTAAATATCTGCGGTCGACCCCCGGTGTTACGACCTTTGCGCGCCTTTGGCACCCTACCGCCTCACCCTATATATTAAAGGATATTAGATTATGGTAAGCGGCGCGCATTAACGAACGCGGATTCGCGCGCGCCTCTCTCTATATACCCACCTTACGCTCTCCCTGTCTAGCGCCATTTTTCACGCACTCAGAGCACCTTCGTACGGATTCGATCGGCGATTTCTCTTCGGGAGCCGCGGCCCTTTGTGCCCGGCGAAACGAAGCCAATGAGCCTTCGCCGATATTCGCGGCCAATAACGCGGCAGTTATGCATTATGTATCGTTGCATTATAAGATCCCCGAAATTAATAACACAGTTTGGGGAGAACGGTATTATTGCATTTTTCATGTTATACTTTTAGATAACAATCTCGCAAGAAATTTATTCTCTTACATAAGTTCATATTTTGTTAACGATATGCTATAATAAAAAATAATCTCTTTATCTTTGAAGAATTGATACCATTACATTGAGATTCACACAAGAAGATTAAGAGCCTCAACAATATTTATAAATATTTCTTATTTAGAACCTATTACTTTAATAATAAATATTGAAAATAAAAAACTGTAAAAAAATTCTCTTAAAATTGTCAAAAGAGAAAACTGAGGGTTAATAAGAATGTAGACATGATGAGGTGCAAATTAAGTTGGGTGAAAATGACCTTTATTCTCTTTTTGTTTTTTATTTTATTTTTGACTTCCGTGAGATTCAGTTGTCATTATATTGCAAATTTTATTAACATGATTTGCAGATCTTTGTTCTTATTGAAAGTTTATATCTTACGCTTTCCCATTGGATTTTGTATAAAAATGACAAATCTTTATCGGTTTATCGTTTTCATATCAAATAAACAATACAATAAACGATACGTTTTGTGATTGATAATTAGAAGGATGCTTGTTTCTTGTTCTTTTGGAAGCGTTTGATTTTTTTGATATTGTTTCTGAAAATGATTCAAAATAGAGTTAACCAAATATTGTGTTACATTCAATGTAATGTGAATAAAGATTGCTTTTATACAAGTTATTTGAACTCCAATTATGACACAATTTCATTAGTATCCTCGTTACGCTTTTCTTTTTTAATAAATATTGAAATAATCACTTATCATTACGTCAACTCTTTTCAATTTCATTCTTATGCTTTCGTTTTTACGTTTCCATTCGTAACATACGCAGCACATTTCTATATTAATATCGATCACCCCTTAAGGAAATTAAACGTAGTATAACCAACGACGATGAAGAATTGCAAACGACAGCAAAAGACACGAGGGAGAGGATGAGGAACCAAAGTCAAGAGAAACCGAATGAGAAAGTTAGCGGTGGGGCGAAAAGGTAAAGAAGAAAGAGGGAGAAAAGGATTCTGACGGCACACACCACACGATTATCCCCTCGTAGCCCATCCACGAGGTGCAATAAAGCACTCCCTTCGTGGGGCTCGATATTCCTTTGCGCTGGCATGGGCACAACGTCGTACCGACGTCCTCTTCTTGCCGGGGTCCGTTGCACGCGGACGGCGGACAACGTGGGTGTATCGACGGAGACAAGATGAACGTTAGAACACGAACTGGTCCTCCTTCGCCGGCGTTCCAGCGGTAATGCATGGGTTTCGTGTCGCGGCGGGCGGCACACTTTGTAACGACCGCGGCCTTTTGACTCGATTAATCATCGATATGTGTACATACGTGCGTGCGTGTACACATACGGGGTGTTCGAGAACTCGCGATACTCGCCGCCCGGTCAGCTGAGAGGGTGGTAGCGATGGTGGCGGTCGAATAAACCCGATCGAAAATACGGAGCGAGATGTCATAGGTGCGTCCGTCGTGAGATAAATGAGCCATTCGTTGGGCGGAATAACAACGTAAATCGTACGAATAAAAACGAGCGAAGATATTATCTATTCGTGTGTGACGTTTTTTCGAATTATGTTGCCGCAATATAAATATCACGTATAAATGTAACGTACGCCATCGCGTAACTTGATGAAAGAGCTACCGCGATGAAGAAGATCTTGGCTCAGGTGTTCTCGTAAATTTTCGTTCTTCATAAATTTATACCGTCGACAATTTAAATGATTTATTGATTAGGAAGAATTCTCAAGCAGAAAAATCCAAATATTAAACTGAATCATGACGGATCGAAAAGTGACTTTTTATAATTATTTTGCGCGCACATAAAAGGCTGCTTCGAAACTCTGAAGTTTTTCTATAAAAATATCATCTTTCCGCGATCCGCCAATGCAACATTCTTTACAGCATAGACCTTCAATGTCCAAAAGACATCTAGAGAACGTCCATGTGTCCATCCTTTGACTGTCCTAAGGACGTTCCCAGGATGTTTCTCGAATAAAGTACTGTACGAGATGCTGCATCTTTCGGTGAATATTTTGAATAGTATTTGAATCTACTAACATTCACGATAGCATCTCGTTTACTCTGTAGCGCCACGATGAGAGATGATCGGAGCGCGCCCCGCAAAAGATGTCCCTCGATTTACATAACACTGAGCTCTCTCTCCTCGACCGTGGCGGATTCGAGGAAATCGTCGGTAATTCCTCGGAATCAATCCATGTGGGCGTTCGCGCCGCTTTCGGCCCGACGAAATCCGTCTTCGTCGATTTCCGTTGTCATCGTGTCTGCGTTGTCGTGAGGTATCGCCGTGAGGCTGCGATTTTGTAGGCAAGAAGGGGGCGTAAGAGGGCCCCTCGGAAGGCCTCAGGCCGGCTCATTACCAGCAATTGTGGCCGAATGGCACCCCGTGGCGTGGTACACGGCTGCACCAGCCCCCGCCGGCTCCGGCGACGTTCGACGGCCGACGGCCGACGGCCGACGGTCAGCCCTGAGCGTGCCCCTGTCCGTCGCACGACAACGGGATTTAATTGCTCGATCAATCATTATTTTCGTGGTCCGTCGTTAGCCACTGATAGACTAGGCGGTACTGCGTGCCCTATGAGCTAGCCCTTGATTACTCTATCACGTATATGTATAATATATCTCTAATCATGTAACTGGATTATTAATTGAGAAAAAGTTGGCAAAAATATTTTATATTAATTTTGTTTTCTCAAAAAGGGATTTCCGATCGTCTGATCCAGTTGCTCCGGTTGCTTTTTTTATAGTCCACTTTATTTATTACTGATAGATTCATAACTGAGCTAGTATATTTGATTACTCTGTTTTCTGTCTTGTGTAAATTAAAAAGAACATATGTAGAAAATTTTACAAATTCCAATTTTTTTAACGTTTAATTTATATATTGCTCCTTTACTTCAAAAGCAACGCAACTCAAGAAATTAAGTTTCCTGGGAAAAGAAGAAAACTGTTTTTTTATTTGACAGAAAATTATTGGTTAATCAAGTAATATTGACAAAAAGAATAATATAGTCTTAAAATAGTAACACTTTTGTAATTTTTATTTTAAAGATTAATTTCATTTTTAAAGATTAATTTTTTTGACTCGTCGACGATTTTAATGATTTTTTATAAAATTTAGTTCACTTTTGATGATAGGATAATGTTTACTTAACTCACATTTACAATAATAAAAACAATTTTTCGTAAACAATTTTTTAATTATATCACTTTTGAATCGAGCGAATGATATTTTAATGTATTTTTATTTTTAAAATTGTAAGTCTGTTAATAATTTGATATTTTAATGTATGCGTAAATGATGTGCTTGAACTTTTTCCTATGGTAAATACGAATAAATAAGTAATTTTTTTATGATACGTAGTTTCATCATCATGAAAGATGGAAAGATTATTATAGATACGCACGTTTCTTTTCTGGTTTAACATTCACATTTAGTGGTAACTCATAGATCGATCGAATTATTTTCTTAAATAAAGAAGAATATACGATACCGAGAGAAGAACGACTTGACATTGCCGCGATTAATCGTATCCTTTTTATGCGACACGGACAACCGTACAATTAGACGTAATCACGCATTACCATAATAATAAAGTATCGAAAGAAAGGAAAGCATGAGCGGGTTGATCGATCGAATCGTATGGCGGCTCGCGGTGTCTTTGATGACGACCGCGAATAGATCTTCGCCGCGGAGACGGGAACGAAATACACGCCCGGTTCGTGGTGTGGAAGAAAGGAAGAAAGGAACTGAGACAGCGTGGAGACAAAACGACCCACTTGTGAGACTTTTATGATCATTCTCCACGCTCTCACCCGCGTCATTAGCCGGTAGGTGGATACGTGGTCCCACACGTGGTAAAGACACACATCCCCACGCATGCACGCGGACACTCACGGGACACCTCACGAGAAGGGAAGTTCCCCACTCTCGCGTTTCCAAGAAACAATCTGTTATAGTGTTCCACGTGAATGGCGAAACGTAAAAATATCACCCGAGTTCCCACGTGGCGGGCTCAATGGATCGCTCTGACCGAAGGGGGGAGAGAGGGGGGGAGGATAAAGGGTGAAGAGAAACGCTCGGCGAGAAAGACGGCGCTCGGAAGACGTCCCTCGAAAGAGAGACAAGAAAAAAAGGAGCGGTGAAGTCGTGTCTCTCCCCTCCGCTCTCTCTCTCTCTCTCTCTCTCTCTCTCTCTCTCTCTCTCTGGGACGTCTCTGGGCTACAAGTCAAGAGGCGGCAATGCGGTTTCTACGCGGGGGAAAAAAGGACCGAGAGCGAAGGGAGAGAAATAGAGGAGGAAGGATTCGTCGCGGAGCGCGATTTTCAACGAAGCCAATTATTAGATGCGTCACGAGCCGCGGGCGGGATGACGGGGTATCGGGTGTTGTCGCGCTGTATCGACGTAAGAGAGTTTCGAGAGTTTCGTTTTCCACGCCACTCGACAACACATGGGTCCACGGCTTTATGAACTAGCATTGGGTCTTGCCTTTTAATTCATCGCGTGACTGAGCAAACTGGTTTCCAATTGGTCTTTTGTCGAAACCCTGCAAATGTACAAATCACAATGTGCTCACGATTGCCAATTACTTCGCCTAATTAGTATTCTAAGATGTATTATCGCGATACTCGTCTGCAATACATAATAGCAGTGCTATACTTAACATAGGACTAATAAGGCACATACATGTATACTTATGCATTCGAATATTTGAAATTTTGAAAAATGTTAATAAACTTAATTACTTTAAAATATTAGGTGTTGGAATTAATTCGTAGCGTTTTTAATGAAAGAATGTTATTTATTTCACATGAGCATTAAAAAATACATTAATGAAAGTACTTCCCATCACTTGTAAAACGCTACGAATTAATTCCAACACCTAATATATATGTTTGAATTTGATTTTCTTATAATGATAATCGTGTAACGTAATGCAACCGAAATAATTAAATGCATTGAAAGTAATATACTTGACTGATATGTAAGAAAATTTGATAAAGATTAAAAAAATTTCGTGATTTTAATGTAAGTATTTTAAAACCTTTTATCTCTCTTTGCAATCTGAATCTTCCTTGGAGCAAAATTTCACTCTCAAATTTTTCCGAGATAAAGGAAGGCGGAGTCAAATTCTTCTTCCTAAAATATCTCGTTAAAAAATTATTTAGTAATAGGGAAAAGCAGTCCTGAATTTTTTATGTTTTTTGGAAGCCTAAAATAGTAACAAAATTTGGGTTGCGTAGAGAAGTAAAAATATAATTGCAGACGAAAGACTTAATAAGTTTTGTATGAAGATAAATGTTTGCCCCTCCCTTAACCCAATGAAATGCTGAGTATACTCATGATAATTGGAATTTCAAAAATTGTGTTTAAACTAATTAATTCTTCTCGCGTTTGATTAATCGATCAGTCAGTAGGATAGACCTGAAGTACAGGAGACAAAAAATGTCGGAACGTTTAGGACACTCGTTCCTACCTGTAACGCAAATCTACGCGTCACGTGAAGGAGAAGGACATCATATGGTTAAATAATACCGTCAATAGACACCCGAGTTTCCACAGGTATCATTGCCGACCATCCCAAGATTGACTCTACGCATCTTTGTGCACGCGCGAAGCGAAACCCGAAGAATATCCCAAGGTAGAGAAGAGATCGCTGCGGGGACACTCGTTTCTCGCGCAGCCCTGACAATGGACCATTCGTCCGCCATTGTGTCCGCGGTACATTAATTGTCTCTTTGAGGCCCGATGACCTCCGTGGATATGACTCTCGCCCTTTCCCTTCCTTCCTTCCTCCCGCTTCTTATACCTCTCTCTCCTATTTCTTTTTTATCCGCGCCGTTTTCTTTTCTCCTCGCCGATTCCCTGCCTTTCTCAATGCGTTAAGTCGAACGTAATCGCGTGGGGGTGGAGGAGGTGGAACCGTGCAACTCATCGAAGATAAAATTGTCCCGTGGAATCAACGCCGTTGGACGTTTGTCGTGCTGGTAACACGTTATTTCGCAAATGATCATCATGAGCGTCAAACACGATCTTTTGTACGAACCTGTCTTGATAGGTGTAATGTCCAAATCTATTTAACCAGCCATTAAGAATCATTTTTGTAAACTACATACTTTATTACTTTATTATAAATTTATTATAAACAATAAAATAAAAAAAATGGATTTTTATGGAAATATTTTAGATATGATTTTTATTTACACGAATAAATTACGAAAAAAACAATAATAATAAGTATCTAATAATAAGACTGTAGCGTTTCGCTTATGATAGAATGTACTTAGTAAAAAATGTATTTGGTGCAAAACATTGTAGCAATCTTGATTAAAAAAAAAAACAGAATAGAATTCAAAACAAGAGAGTTGCAATAAAATTCTGATCAAAATTGATAAATGTTGCTTTAAAAATATTGGAAATGCATTTTTTAAAGTACATTATGAAAGTTATTCTTTTAATTATTTCTAATGATAATAATTTAATTGTTTCTGTAGATAATATATTAATAAAATCTATCTATTAATAAAATATTTATAATTCTGATTTATATCTTTATTTGAAAAAGAGGAAAAAATGAGAGAGAGAGAGAGAGAGAGAGAGAGAGAGAGAGAGAGAAAGAGAGACATACTTTATAGTTTATAGAATAATTTCTAATTTTATTCAAGTTTGTTTATCAACGATGAGCACGATATCAGCAAGCATTAAAATTTTGATAAGAAATAAATAGAAAAGTACTTATCAATAAAATTATAATACTATGTTTTATTAAATTTTATTTGCTATCAAAAATTTTAAACAAATGCTACCATAACTTGATTTTAACTTTTATAAGTAAGTAACAGTTGTAGTTCTTTAAGTTTGACACAAATGGGCATGTGCATTGAAATAAATGTAGATAATAAATAATTAATTTTTAGCAATATGATAACGGAAAAGAAGTACGAAATCATTACGATAGGAAGAAATTTCGATAAGCTAGGGGATATAGTCAGTAGATGGTCAGACATGGATTCGATAGTTATGATAAAGGTAATTGCGTTATCTAATAATATAAAAAAACAAAATTAAATTAATAAGCGATTCAGAAAACAATATAAGATTTATTTATTTATTTAATATATTGTGTTATAATATATGATATATAAAGAGATTTAATAAATGAACGAAATGATAATATATATAATAGTTCCTTATACAATTATTATAATACAATTATTTTTTCTTATTATTTATTTTTGCAACAAACAATTAATATGATGTTGCAATTATAATTTAGGAAATAAAAACATATCATAATAAATGCTGGAAAGTTTAAAAATACTTATACATATACATAAATAAAAGTTTTTATTTTTTTTATTCGTTTTTAGCATAAATTAGTAAAAATTTATAAAAACAATTGTAAGTATATTTTGTTCTATAATGATCTTGCATCAAGTCGTTTTCAAATAAAGATAGAAAAAAGAAAACAAAGATAAAAGGAAAAAAACATTATAGAAAAGAGAAAAAAGTGGGAACGGAATAAATAATCATGTAAACTTAACCAGATATTATTTATATCCAACCTCAGTAATATAATTCCAGCATCAGCAAGAGGATTTTAACTTATATTTGAAAGAATATGAGATTTGGGTGGCCCACGAGTCTATGACGTTTGACGGAAAGATCAGCTAAAGAGAAAAATTCAACTCGTAGCGTTGAGAGAGATTCACGTAGGTGCTTCGACGATGTTCGCTGAATTACGAGCGATATCGAGGAACCCACCGATATAATTAAGAAGACGATCATCCTGCAGCAAGCCGCCGGCTTGTGTCTCTCTCTTCTCTCTCTCGCGGTGGAATCCAAATTTTATGTCGGTATCATAAAAGCGCGTGACGGCAGAAGAATTAGGACGGCACTCAGATTCTCCGTCGCTGCCTTACAGCTTCGCTAGAAACATTATAAAGGTTAATCCACACTGAAACAGTTGATGCGACTCGTAACATGTTTCATGAAACAGTTCTACATCGCGCGAGCCTTTGAAGAAGTGCTAATCGGTTTTATTAATCACCGGCTGAATACGATGCGACAGTTAAACGCCTTTTAACATACACCCATAACGTGCGATGAACATTTGCGATCGTCCATTTCATAGCGTATAAAGAAAGGAATTTTCCCCCTTCATCGTTTTATTAAACAACATACATATTTCTGTATACAAACGTAAATTTTACATACATTAGATTTATGCTAGTAAATTATAAAATTCTAAATTTTATACACTATTATTATAGTATTTAGCGTTTGCTAATAAATAAGTATAGCTAAAAATTATCAATTAACAAGCTTCGAGAAGCTTTGTGAAAATTGGGCTTAAGGTCGTGCGAATGGGTGGAGAGAGGATACTGGAGATAAAAAGAGAGGAAGCAAATATGGATGAGTAATATGGGTTCCTCTCTCCCTGTTCTTACGAGGACGCCAAGGAGGCAGACGAGGGTGTCGCGATTCCCCGCTGTGCGTTGATGGCCTCATCTAGCCTAGAGGTCCTCGAGAATTCATCGGTAATTACCTTTTCTTCAGATCGACGCCAACGAGGTTTCATGGTGCACCGACCGCCTGGACACCCGCAATCTTTTATTCGCTACTGAACGCTTTGTTGATGTTACATGGACAATCCGAGAAAATCATGTCGCATGCAAATTAACTACGCACCCTTTAATACACCGTGGGGGGTCAAGCTCTTCCTGTCGTTTGGCCCGCTGATATACATTGTTCGAATATTCTGTTTTAGATGCGAAACTGTTGACAGCTTTTATTTTACTGCGCGCTCATTGGATTGTATCGCAAGCGATATGCGACTTTTTGGAAGTTTTATCTTATACTAGAACATCATTCATGCTTATAATGCATACAATAATTAAAATTCAAAATAAATAAATATTAACGTTTTGGATTTATTAGGATGTTACGTCTAATAATAATTTTTATGAATTTTATATACCTTTATATGCTTTTGAACCCACGTAACAGTTATTTGGTTTTGAGACATAATTTTATGCTACCAAAGCAGGAAATATAATGTAATATTATTAAAGTTTGATTATTAATTTATAAAATTCAAAAAAATTATTAAGCATTAAAGATCTTGCTCGAGGACTGAAAGTATTAATATACATGTACATATCAATCATGCATGTATTTATACATATAAGCAGAATTATACAAATACATTGTGCTTTTATATAAACAAAGTATTTAGAATTACATAAGTAGTAACTTGAGATTTAAACAGTTTATTTCATGAGCTGCAAAAATATCAATATTCGTTCGGAAGTATCAAAGAGAACGAAATAAGAAGATAGCAGCAGCGATCCGTTATGTTCGATTCTTTCACGGCTATTCACTATATCCGCATGACATGGATATAAGTTACGATCCTTCGAATAATTACACGGTTCAGTCTCGACCCGAGAGAGTCGCGGTCAGCGGAAGGCAAAAGACAATTTTACGCAGCGGGACACCATCGTCCCTGGTGATCCGGTGGCAACCTCCTTTTCTGGTAACTATTTGCCCCACGGAATCGACAGCTGTGGGCCTGACTGGTCACCTTGGACGCAGGAAGATATCCATCAAAGGTCAAACCCGATTCATTAGTCTGCTTTATACGTCCATATGTTATTTCGAAGAAACGAGTGTTTTTTTTCAAATAATCTTTCTATAATTTCTTCGAGATCGATGGCGCTTTAAAGTATCATTGAAACATACAAGTATATAAAATGAATTTCTATAATTTTTGTGTTAATAATAATAAAACGACGTGAATCTTTCTGGTAAACACTAACAGTAACATTACATTAATATTATAATTTCTCACTCAACAATATAAATGTAATGTAACATACATTCGACGTAATACGTTACATTGGTGAGTAGGAAATTATAACATTTATGTTATATTATTGTTAGTTGATGTATATTGAGTTTTTATCTCAAGTAACAATGCCAAGAAAATAAAATACAATCAAAGCTTAATCCTCAAAGGATTGAATGTATTTATGAAAACTTATTGTACGCATAATTGTAACACATTAAATGATAGGATAAAAGATTATACTTGTATTTCATGAAACTGCGACAAAAGGCGAAATTATTCTGATTTAAAATTGATTATGAGTTATAATATCTTACGAATTGTAATGTCTTGCCCGTAACATAAAAATTCTTTGTGTGCAAGCTTCGAACTTTGTAGCACAGTGAGTACGTGAAGGTGGCGTTTCCTTCGAGATGCAAAGTTGCAGCCTTCATTAGCCTGTTCTACACAATCTAAGAGCGGACGCCGTCGGCCGGCTTATGTAAATCAGTCGCCGCGTAATTGGCACTGAACGAAAAAGCTAATTACCAAAATCGTGCACCCGAGACCCCTAGGACCCAGGGCCCCATCAGCGCTCAGCGGGGAATCGCGACACCCTCGCCCCCTCGTTCACCACCGTCCTCGCCCTGCGTCTCGTCTTTTTATCTTCTGCGGATGCATCTCTTCCCGGACACGATCACGAGACCCTGGAAATTACTCATCCACCACCGATATATACAACTACCTGCTTCTTGATTATTCGCCGCTAATCTCAGATGCGTCGGCAAACGTGCCGAGAGAAGTATATCTCGATTTCTTCTTTACGCATGCAATTTTTCATTTCGAAAGAATCATTATATTCAAATGAACTGAAAATTATCATTTATTTTTGTTATACCGATATATTTATTTATAACGATTAATTCAAATAAGTGATAAAATAGTCTCAAAATTAAATATTTGATGATAATCGTAACTAACTAACGTGTTCCACATCGAAAATTGTTGACTGTTATATTTGGAATTTATCCTACGATCTTTTTTCTGTTTTAATTGGGAGGGGAGCGGGGGGGGAGGGTTATTTATTAAATAATACATATTAATATATATTATGTTATTAATTTTATTAACTTACGATACTACTAGATTTTAAATTGTGATGTCATAATAAAATCTTCATTACGCTTTTTGATACAACTTTTTAACTGTCTTTCCGAGTGTGGCTAAAAAAATTAAAATACGAAAAAAAAAAGAGAACTTATAAGGGGCTTGTGTTATGAAATGACATTTATAAAATTTCTTATTACTATACAAACTTAACGATTGGCAAATTGTATCATTTTGTTCTTGTATAACAAAAACCCCAAGAGTCTAACAATCTACATATTCTTACTGCATCTTCAATCTACATCAATGCGGACCTGTATCTTTTAATGTAAAACCGGAGAGTTTATAGAATAAAGCACCTTTCGTTTCTGATGAAATTTCGTTGAAATAGACAGATCGGACGTTCAGTCTCCTCTCGCCCCTTGAGAATTTCCAAGAGAGAGTAATCACTAGGGGGTCCACGTATTGATGCAGCCCGCGCTACCATATTTTAACTGTTCTGCTTCGGATGCTCAAAATTTGTGGTTTTCCTCAAACAACAGCTCCCTCGCATTATCTCCGTCGCACGCTTTTTACCCCTTTGTGAAGAGGGAAAAAAAGAGGCTGTTATTAATCGCAGCGCGACCCGTGAAAAGACCTTACGACGAAGATGATGAGAGGAGGAGATGACCGCGCGACTCCTATCTACCTACCTGCACTAGTAAGGATGCTCAGGTAGCCGAAGGATCCTTTGACCTATCTACCGCCTGTCCCGCGGGATACGTCCCGTTCCTGTCGAGAACCTTCTGTCTTTTCTCTTGCCGAAGGAATTCTTCTAAGACGAGGCGATTCAAGGAGGGCGGAGTCGCGCCAACTCCTGCACCAACTCCCGCTATTCATTTTACTGCCTCCTGAGAGAATGAAAGAATTAATAAGTGACATCTCATGGAGAAAAAGGTTTTACACACGCCGCGCCAAGAG
The DNA here is from genome assembly GCF_000204515.1 of Acromyrmex echinatior. Next base: position 1,307,688 of record NW_011627117.1, on the reverse strand, counting down.
AATGAGACGAAAGCGAGGGTGGCGGGGAGGGAAGATCCTGGAGAGACGGAAATCAGAAAGAGAAAGAGACAGGGGGGCGGTAGAAGGTTCGCGGTGGCTCCTAAACTCCCTACATCTTTCCTTAAGGTTGACGCGGAGGATTTCTTTGTGCTGCCTTTTGTCAGCTGGGCGAGAAAACGAAACACCTTGTCTTAGGTCACGTATAACACAATGACACCCGACAAACCCAACATCCTGATCTGGAGAAATCTGGAATAGCAACGTTCTGACGTTTATACTTGCGAGTTATTCTTTCTGCCTATCGCCTTAGTTGTGTACTTTCTAGCTTAAGGATCGGATATACCTGATGGCGATAATAATAATATATTATCGGGAATGACATCCAATAATGCATATATGTATTAAAATAGTTTCGAAGAAAAGAAGAAACTCAAGTTGTCATATTTTATCGCCCTACAATTTCGTGACATCTTTACCCATTTATTCTTTTATATTTTTAATAGCTTCTTGTATTTTTATATTTATTTTCTTATAATAAAAAAATTTGTCTTATAATAATTTTTATAATTTTTTATAACTGTAATGTATTACAATTATACTTTATATTTATATATATTAGGTGTTGGAATTAATTCGTAGCGTTTTTTAATGAAAGAATGTTATTTATTTCACATGAGCATTAAAAAATACATTAATGAAAGTACTTCCCATCACTTGTAAAACGCTACGAATTAATTCCAACACCTAATATATTATATATAAATTAGTAATTTTCTCATATTCTACATTAAATTTATTTTGGCAAGCAGTTTTGTTTAAGTATAATTGAAATCAAGACATATAAATTTGATAACAACGAATAAGTATTTTTTACGACGTTTGACATGATTAATTATGTTATGAAAGGTTATAGAATTATTCAGAGCAATTTTTCCGTCGCAAATTAAAAATATTGTTTCATTGTTGTCTCTTATATTTGAATAATTTGACTTTTTTTTTTAGAAAATTACAGAAAACATTGAAATAATACATGAATACGCATTTCCTATATTGACTGTATTTGCACTCATCGTGCGCTAAATGCAGATTCATAGTGACATACGAAAGCACGGTTGCTGTTGTCACCCTCTTCGCAAAACTGCGGACATCGTCATGGGTGGTATAGCAATAATTACCATCGTGAGACATCAGCTCATCCGCCAATTGGCTGATCGAAGCGGTGGTAACGATGACGAAGGTATCTGCGTGCTCTCTGTGTCGTCCAAGTGCGAGAGAGACGAAGAGGGTGAGAGAGACTCGGTGAGGAGCAAAAGCAGGGAGGGAAGAGGAAGAACGAGAAAGAAAGAACGTCGCGCATTCAGCGAGGAGTAAGAAAGAAACATGTATTGCGTCTTCATTATAAATCCTGAGAATCACGCAAATTGATAACGGCATCCGAAGGCTGCCGTAAGGGTCCTCGCGAGACGCTAAAGAGGGCTCACCTCCACCCTGAGCGCAGCGGGGTGTCTTCGACCACGAAATAAGAAGCGGCCACCACCTCCTCCCTATTCTTTCTCCGCCCCTCCGCGATTGCTCGCATATTCTCCTTCATCCCTTCGAGAATTTTTGAGGCCATAAATTCGTTACTTCGATTAGCTCTCAGAGTCGACTTTGCGACTTTCATGCGATACTGCAGATGACGATTCAGTCTTTTTTCGAATAATATTAGAATCTCATTAAAGAATAAGATTCTTTAAGCATTGCGATTGTTCGCTTGAGAACCGAAGTTTCTTAATATGTATATGTAATTTTAGCATTAAATTAAATATGAACGCACTATGTAAATTATATATTTTTTTAGAAAATAAAAAAGTAACATATAAAAAATTTCAATATATATATATACATTAAAGTATAATTACTAATTTTATTAAAAAAAAATATTTTCAAATGTATTTATGTATGGTTTCTTAATTATTTAATTTTTTAACTGATAATAATTATAGTATTATACTTCGAATGTTATCGTAATTATTTTTAAAAATAACAAATATGTCTTAAAGTTTTTTCTTAAATTATTTTTCTTATGTACATTTTAGAGTCTATAGGTAGAACTTGTATTATTGCTGCCGGCTTCTTTATCAGAACAAATCAAGAAATTAGCCAAGGGTATTCTTTAAATTTTAGTGACGACATTAATCTTAAACTCACAGTTACAAATAAAATTGAAACGTGTATATGTTTGGTATCATACTTTGCCACAAGACGATTTACCGCGTGCGAAAGCCAATCAGAAGAGAACGCGAACCTACGTTCCCTTCCAGACATATTCGTCTGCCCTTCACCTACTTTTACGGATCCACCGACGCGTGCGAAGGTTCCGAAAAGTAATGAGTTCGTTATTCGGCGGGAGTCACGGTTATATTCCCTCTCTTGCTGGTTTCACAGACGGTTCCTCCCTTGTCCATGGTCCTCACAAGCCTGGACAGAAAGTGTGAGAGAGAGAGAGAGAGAGAGAGAGAGAGAGAGAGAGAGAGAGAGAGAGAGAGAGCCTGGAAGCCGCGCGGCTGGCCCTCGCTAGCTGACCGGTGGAAGATTCATAAATTATTTCAGGAAAAAAGGAGGAAAAGTATTTCCAATTACAGTTTTTTGTGAAGGGTTGCCGCGGGCCACGCGCGGCAGGGGGTCCGCTTAATGGCGACCCGCACTCACCGCTCCACCTCCTCCGCTTCTTCTTCTTCTTCTGCTTCGTCTACTCCTTCATCCACCTCTTCCACCTCCGCCTCTCGCCTTTCTCTCTTTCGCTCGCTCGCTCTCCCGATTCTTCGGTATCCTTCGACGCCGCCAACGCGGTATTCTCTACTCGTATCTTCTTTTTTATGACGTATACACCCACCACACGTTCCACTACACACTGGCTCACCTCTCTTACCTCGCTACGGAGACTGACGGATACCGGTGACACGAAAAATATCGATCATCCTCGAGATGTTCTCGGTTACGACTCGATGAGAGATCCATGAAGTTGCTTGTTACCCGATACGTGGTGAACGGTAGTTAATAACGACTTCAGTTACGACTTAACTATACGCATTTGTTAGCCACTTAACACCGAGTTTTTTTACGTATTGAAAAGTAATTAATCGGAATGAGAATAATGATGTATAAATAAATTAGCTAAATGTAAACCTTATATCTCGATTAATTAACAGTTCATTCATATTACCTGACATATATTTATTATAATATAATTGTAAGATGGTATTATTTAATAAGATAATTTTTTAATTATATGTCAAAATGAATCCTAAGATTTCCAAATTAATTGCAATGTTTACATGACGATAAATATGATCATTATCTTAACAATTAAACAATATTTTTAAACTCTTTTTTAGTATAATACATTACATTTAAACATTACAATCTGATTATCTATTGGATATTTTAGTACAATACAAATATAATACTATGAATAAATTCTTGCTCAAAGTAACAACTATTATAATGTAAGTAGTAAAATTCTCAGCATTCCTCAAAACTTGCTAACTCATCATTACAAACCTCTAGCACTAGTTTGACCCCCAAGGATGGCGCGACATTTTGGAATGACTCCCAGTGCGAGGAGGAGGCCCCGGCGTATGCGGGTGTCCGGTACATATTTTTGGGAGAACACCACGCGGTCGCCGGTCATGTATCGCCATGGGCAACAATATTCATAACTAATAGATCGGCGGTCCGCGGGTGACAGAGCAATACGTCCTGCATTTCGATGTTCCCGGCTTGGCGACCAAGCGAGCGGACTCGCGGTCGCACGAGCAGGTGGGCGAGCACTCGTTCCTCCGTTCCTCGTTGGATCCATCGCTCGGTTAGATCCGCTTACACGGTTCGGGCATTCCGGGAAGCTCGTTTCGTCCTGAATGATCATAAACCAGCCGCGGGTTTCGTTCTTCCTAACTTGACCACCTTTCTTCCACGTTTCCTGGTTCCTCGATGAGACTTGCGTGTTACGGTACCCGCGTTGGCGACCCCAAACATTTGTGAACATCTTTAAACGAGACCAAAAAATTCCGGACTGCAGTAGAATACACGATTTAATATAGACACTTCAAAAGTTCTAATATCTCAAATAAATAATAAGGAAAATATTTGTGGATAGACATATAAATTTGGGAAATCCAAGATCAAATCTTAAATATGAGGTATCAGCTCACCTCTGTTTTTGGTTAGAACTGATGTATCTAAATCAACATATTAAATAATCAGGTGACTCTTGCCAATTAGCAATTACTTCCGATAGATGTTGTTCGATCACAAGAAGAGGTGAATCGAGAATCTTGGAACCAGTGAAATTAGAATTGCGCAAATAAATGAACCTTCGTCTATCGTGCAAGAGAAGCTTTACATAGGAATGCAACGCGACACTCGCGACTGACATTTGACCCCGCAGGAGGGCGCGGCTCTGGATGTTACCGGGCTGGTGGTACAAGTCTAAAATAAGACGGAGGAGGAGACACAGAACCTCTTCGACAATAGGTCCCGGTCATACGATAATAATGATCAATTATTGATCTGTCATTCAACGGCTGCGCCCGTGGAATGCACGACGAATCGAGTTTCCTTTTCGATTTCTTTCTCTCTTCGAGTTCGATCGTAGTTCTTGTACGCGTATAGCATAAATAAGTTGAATTATATATTTGTAATCTTACGCATCTAGTCGTTTTCTTGTACTGATCGGTAAGAACTATTGCCACTAAAAATAAAGTTTCTAGGAAAACGACACGTACACCTGATTTGAAAAGTGTAATTAAAAGTAAGATAAGAATAATAACATTTGTTGATTATTATAAAAGATGAATGATGTTTTTGTTATCGTTCGATATCTTCGTGTTTGTTAAAGATCACAATTGACAAAAAATGCGATGAGAAACCGCAAATTTGATGGGAATTTTTTGTAAGGGTGATAACATTCGCTAGGTACGATCCTAAGTATAAATAACTCCCCGAGATCTTTCTCACAGCAGTAAACCGACAAGTAACTACAGCCGACTGTAAAAAAAAATCTAAAATTAATAACGGCAGATTACATAATAAAAAGGCGCTGCCTAACTGGAGCTTCCCGGAGGCTGAGTAAGTCCGTCCAAGAAAACGAGGATTTCAGAGGGCCGACTTTAACTCGCCAGTTTGAGAATAATTGCACGAATTTTTCAGCGTTCAAAATCCACTTACCGTTTTATGATTGCGTTACAAAAAATATAATTTATTGTGAATTATTTAAATATTTTTTATAAAAAATATCTAGAACTGAATTATCAAGAGTTGTACATTGACAGATACAATTGACAATTAAATTTCTACTCTATTCTATTTTTTTTTTACAGAACGTAAGAAAATTTAACGTTTTATTTTAATATTGATTTAATCAAAATAATAGGATGTAAAAGATAAATCTTAAATTGGATAATTACTTTCCCACGATGTTCCTCTCATTGTTATTTTAAAATGAAATATCTTCTTTACGGCTTTATTCTCCCATAGTTCGTGCAACATAAACCGAGTTCAGAAGGCAAAATCGTGCGGTCATTTTCGGCCACCTCCTCAACAGCTCGAACCGGCGACTGGCCGCGGGGCAAATGGAGGGAAGAATTATAACTATAAAAGCGGGATGAAGAGGCTACAGTGAATAGAGAGAAAGGAAGAGGGATGGCGAGACGCCCCCCGTCGCGACGCCGTCGCCTAATCATTCTTTAAACGTGCATAAACAAGTCTCCTCGCTAGCAGTCAAGGGGATAGTATATGACTAATGTCATTCCTGAGTCGACCAAATTCCCCCTTCCCCCTTTCTCATCTCTTGCCTCCTCCTTTTCCATTCCTCCCTATTTCTCTTGACGCGCGGCGTTGACCAGAAACCAGAAATCGAAAGCGAGGGAGGCAACGAGTGAGAAATCTCAGACATATACAAGAGACAGGATGTGTCCTGGCCGGGAGATAGGGAGTTGATACGAAGAAAAAGGGTTGAGAGAGGGAGAGAGAGAGAAGGAGAGAGACAGAGAGATGCGGTACAGGCGCAGCAGCCTAAATCTAAAATGCAAATACACTCAACAAATCACTATCGGCGACAGGCATCCTTACTTTTAAAAAAGAGGAAGGAGAAGCCGGTGTACGGACCCCCCGTCAGGGGTTTCGGGGGTAACCCCGGCTCTCCTGAAGGCGAGTTTACACCGTATGCGGTCAACGCCTGTTGATGCATCTTTCGGCTGCTGCCTTGCGGGCACGACACCCGTATCTTCCTTCTGTCGTTTGTAAAGATTGTGATTATCGCCCGAGGGTAGCATGGACAACCCGTTTCTCTGCTGGATTGGAAAATGTTGCCATGATCGATGCTGCATCAAAGCGACATCATTTTTCGAAATGATCGTCACAATAAGTTAACTCTTATTGTCAACTATTGCCAGAATAATAATGTCGAAGATGTTAATTTAATCAAAATCATTGAACTTTGTTATTAAAAAAACGGCTCAATTATCAATGCTACAATTGCTATAATTCTGACAGATGTGTCAAAAATTATAGGTCAATTATTATTGTATCAATTGTTGTAAAAAATCATGCCTTATGTCTTTGATTTTAATCAATCGTGAGCAATCTCATAAAAATTGATTTGTCAAGACGTAAATAATACTAAAAGACATTACGTCAAAATATGCGAAAATTTATGTATATTATACGCGCAAAGGCTTATTAATGTAATTTTTATTCCAACGTAATATACTATGAAATTGATGAGTCTCTTTCAGAAAAATTTTTTTGCGATAGAAATTAATCGTGACACTCACATGGTAATGGGATCGCGTGTCTTACAAACGTTGTAAAGAGAGCAGTCCGAATGTGTAAACGGTGCTTTAAAACATGCGTTGTGGTGAGGTCCTGACTAATGGAATCACGCTTTGCCTCCTGGTGATACGTTCCCTCGAAGGACCCTTTCCTCGGGCTGGTGTCTCTGTCTCTTTTTCATCGAAGTCATGGAAGAGACCCAGGGAATAAACCTTTTCTAGCCACCTTCTCGTCTTCGAGAAAAGGGTCCCTTCGTCGAGATGGAGTTATATGTTATTTATGCGCGAGAAACGAGACAGACTTTCTGAGCTCACAAGGCGGCAGTGCTGAAAGTATCACATTTATTTCGTCGGCCAGTGCGAAGGCACGAGGTAGAATAATATAGCGGGTGCACGACAGGGAGCACACTCTTTGGAAAAGAGCGGGAGTCACATCGCCGACTCGGCGCGAGCGTGAGTAAATCATTTTTCACTTCATTTTTAATTTCCGAAATCATCTGTTCCCTCTGAATAACTCTCGTCGTATAGTTAGATATGCACATTTTTTTATAAAAACATATTAATCTTCAAAAACGAAAACTGCTGCATCTATTACGATTGTAGGCATATGAAAGGAGAAAATATACATCAATGTAAAATGTTAATGAAATACCTAATTTGTAACTAGATCAGCTGATTAAAGTAATTTATCTTGTAAACAATATAATTCTTTTCTCATGTTATGTATCATTTTTTTGCAACTATAGGACATAAGTATAAATAGAATTATTTTAATATCGTTTAATTATGTTTTCTAACTCTCAACTATATCCGTAAAAATTACACCTAAGTTTTAAAACGTTTTGTTTGAAGTATAGAATATAAATGAATCTCCGCCTATCGATAAATAACAATTCTCACAATTTTTTTCTTACAATTGAAAATCTTATAGTACTTCATTGGACTTCACTAATCATACAGATTGTACAATTGTCGAAAATTTTCCGCTTGCGATCCAAATGATCCGTTGCTGCAATCGAGGGTTAATAAATTGTTTTAAAACATCATGAAAAAAAAATATATAAATAATATTATAGTAATTATTTTTTAGCATTATTTTATATAAATATTGATATTATTTGCAATAGAAAAATAATTCTCGCATTCTTACTTATGTTAGTCTGCTGGCAAACTGATCCGTGCGAAATAAATATCTAACAATCGCTCATAAGCCTGTCAAGAAGTAAGGCTTCAATTAAATAAATGAGCGATCATATATCATGAAATCAATCTATTCAATCATCGCTTCCTCGATATCTTCTCGTTAATTATATAACCTGATTTCCGGCGCAAGATTCGTGAGTCTAACGTCTAATGTGGAAAGAAGTAGAATTCGCGTAGCGTAGGTGACACATTTATCTTATTGAGTGGCGAGTTTCTTCTTTTTTTTTCTGCTTCAAGAAAGGCACGACGTGCTCATTAGTCAAAAGCATAGCTAACGATCTGCGCCTGTGAACACGATAAATTCGTGGGCTCGTTTGGCCAACGAATCCGCTAATTTCGCGTCGTGAGACGTGTAATGCGTGTATATCGGGGGAACGGGAATTTACATTCACAAATTGCAGAAAGTTGGCTGAGAGCTGGGCGACCTCGCGAACGGTCCCAGGATACCAGGCGATCGAATTATCCCGGGGATTGTTTAACGTAATTGGACAAATCAATCTCGCGATCCCGGACGGGGGGTCCACGGACGTCCGTGCACTCTGTTCTCTCTTCATCGTCCCGAACCTCTCGTTCATTCCACTTCTTTGTGTCCTGGCTGTCTCGCGATACCGCGGCACCAACGAGCGTATAATCGGTTAGAGGAAGAAAGAATCGACCAAAGGGAAAAAAAGAACAACAAAAGAGACTAAGAAGAAAAAGGAAGAAAAAAGATGCAGCAAAGATTTAGGCGAAACTTCATAGGTGACAATGTGTGAAAGTGAAGACGTTGTTCCTTTTCTTTGTCTGGATTTATCATCGTACTCTAAGATGACACTTATAAAAATAATGTGAGAGAGAGAGAGAGAGAGAGGCGATTATTATATAAAACATTCCATAACAAGTTCAACAATTATACATAGAAATTTCAATGTTAATAAAAAAAAGTAACTTTATTACTAAACTTTTTGTGTATAATGTGTATTTTAAATGAAATAAATTACAAGTGAAATAAAGCAAGGTGAAAAAACTAAGAACATTTAGGCTAACTAGAAAAAATAGGCACGGACTTAGATATTGTCTATTTGTCATCTGATAAGTCTTCTTCATCACGTTGTATTATATTAATTTTCTATTATTCAACGATGTTGATATATTAAGCAATATTATAACAGTTTAATGAGCGTTTTTTAATTCACGATACATTAAATAACGATAAAATTTATTAAGATACATTATTAAGTGCATGCGCTTCAATGTTCAGCATAGGTTTATTATCAGATATCAGATCATTAATACGATATTCAGAAAAATAAATATTCAGAGAAATAAACAGTAAAGTTTTAATTTGCATTTTATTGTTTTAAAAATAATTAATGACGATATCACTTTGTTTAAAATGTTAGTGAACACAATATAATTTAGGTAGCATCAAATTATTAAATTGCTAAATTTAATTCGCGATTACTGGAGTAGTTTTAATTGCGTTTATAATCCGGAAAACAATTTGGCGCGGTTCTAAAAGTACTATAATATGATACAATATGCAAGTACATATATAGTGTATATTAGTAATTCCAGATTGAATTATTTTAAAGCAATGAAGATCTACAGCTTTGACCGTAATAGGCATTTTTCTAGTATTGATTGTGTTTCTCACATATGCGGTCTAAAATAAAAATTCTTAATATTGTTTATAATTTATTGTTTTAATTTTCACAATTTTGAAAGTATTACCTCATTCCTTACGCGCTTTTTTAATTATTTTTAAATTTTTTCGCTTCTTTTTATCGTGCCGGTTGAAAAATTGCTCCGATGGTTTCAATGCATAATTACATAAACGCGAGTAATTGTATTGACAAACAAAATTATATAAATATTATGCAGAGAGAGAGAGAGAAAGAGAGAGAGAGAGAGAGAGAGGTACTTTCAAGTATTGTACGTATTTTTAAGAGAAATTAAAACGGGTGAGAAGACGCTAGATGGGGAAAGGGGTAATCATTGCAATCACGTGGTCAAACGAAACGATGCGTGCTTTCCTTTATCACGTCGAGGGGGACTGGTTGTATCACGCCGTGAACGGGCATGTAGTCAAAGAGAAACAAACGGGGCGAGAACTCGTATCCAAGGGGGATAGGAGGCGGAAAACAAGGAGAGAAACAAGTGCCCGTACGCAACCGCGGAGGTGAAGATGCGTGAAAGTGGAGGTGCTTAGTAGCGATCTAATTATCTACGCGGCGGGATGTCGCGGCCTCCCTCTGCGCTTCACCGCATTGAGGAAACAAGAGCAAATTGAATGGCAGTGGATGGTGCTTGCTAACCGAAGAGAACCTCTAGGACGGTACATTTGAAACTGCTTTCTTCATTGTTACGTCATTCAAGTATGAAATATCTCAGAAAAGAGTTATAAACGACCAATTGCTATTTCGTGAATTTCCCACAAAATATTAAATACAATTAATTTACATTACGCTTAATAAAATGAATTTAAAACGTTTTATTTCAAGTTACGAATGTAATAGTATTGAATATTAAGTGAAATAGATTGAAAAGTATTTAAATACACGAATAAGAGAGAATACTGCCATTTTTGGCCAAAGCGGATCTTTGCTGGTGCACTTTAATGCTTTATTGTTAGTAATATTTTTATTTATGTGCGAATATACAAATACAATTGTATAATAATATTGCTTTAAAAAAAGTGTTAAGAGTAATTTCAAGAAGGGATAATATTATTATTAAATACACTACTGTCAGTTTCATAAGTTTCGCCTCGTTCTTTCAAAGTACAATACTTTCTATAATACTTACATACACGTGCCTCGCTCGTGTCATCGTTAAGTGTGTTAAGCATGTTAGAATCGACCGGAGGACAGTGATTCGGACCCTTTCTTTTCGATTCAGCGCAGGTCGCCGATCGCAAGGAATTTCTCATGTCACGCCGCGTTACTTTATTTATCGATGTTGAACGCCACTTATAACCTTTTGCCTCCTGGAGTTAAAGAGCACAGACGAGAAAATTTCCTGACATATAAAATCGATTGATGGTTTCTAAGCATTGTCGAATTATTCGCAATAATACACTTGACTGCGGATGTAATAACTATGTACACTATTCTTCTCTAACAATGCATAAATAACTGTTTTAAAAAAGGTATTTTTTTTTTAATAAAAAATAAAAGCGCATTTATAAAATAAAATTTCTTCAGATAGATTTTCAACCTCTATAAAAACGTAACTTTTGATATTATAAATATAGAAATAACTCCATAATAATATCTTTAATAAAAAGAACGACTCATATTTGTAAAGTAATATCAAGACAATAAACAAAAACGAGCAAAATTAAGGTACATTTAAAAATAATGTACATCTTAATTTTACTAATTTTTTAGCCTTATTATTTTTATAATAAATATGTCTGTCATAAGACTCTTGATAATTAAGTGAAAAGACAATTATATATATGAAGAAATTACAACGTCAAGGATCAAAATTTTGAACATAAAGTTTCATAGCAATAATGAGACAAAGCATGAAATATTCGTCGTTTTACACAATATATTATACTTGCCGTGTGAAAATTTCACTTGATACCCGTCGTATCGAAGGCACGTACGAGTGCGTTGACATTACTACGTTGTGACTCGCGCATGTTAATACGTTATGACACGGGGAAACACAATGAAACGACGTAAGATATGAGCGCGGATCGTTGTGACACGTCCCGCTTCATCTGACATAGAACTTCGTTCGGAAAGCAGCGCGTTACATGTCAGCGTGTCCAAATAAAGTGCCGCGTATATCGCGGGCGCGTATTATGTTCTAGCCGGGCAATTAACTCGCTACTTGATTAACTGGGTAGAGCCTGTCAACTTTCGCGGAGGAGGACTTCACCGAGAAGAGAGAAGAGCGAAAAGACGTGAAGACGCGGAGGAGGAGGGGAGGGAAGGGGGGAAAGTTGGACTCGCGAGGGCATCGAAGTTACGAAAGGAGAGTAAAAGACGAACGCGCGGGGGGGAGGGAAGGGGGAGGGGGAAAGGGAGGAAGGAGTGCGAGGGCCCTCCTCGGCGTCTCTACGTCGAGGAAGAAAAAAGAGAAGGGGGAGGAGCGGAGAGAGTGTGTGTGAGAAAGAGAGAGAGAGAGAGAGAGAGAGAGAGAGAGAGAGAGAGAGAAGAGGAGAGAAGGAACCGCGTCCACGGTGACGGTCAGCGAGCGCGAGGTGACCTCTGACCCTTTCGTGCGTCTTCGTCTGCATCCGGCATCGTTCGGTCGGAGCCTCTCCGTCTCACCGGCGGGACTCAAACGACTCCGTGAGGCCCTCCGTGAGGACCCAGCGTGGGCGAAGCTTACGCGCGGGGGAGTAAGAGGCGGCCAGGGAGAGCGGGAGGAGAGAATAAGGCGAGGAAGAGGGGCCGTACGGGGAGAGGGGTGACGAGTTGGCCCGCGGGCGTCCCGAGACCGTGAGAACACCACCTATAATATTATTTAGTCTGCCCGATGCCTCGGTTCGCCTCTCTTCTCTCCTGCCCGCGCTCCTTTCTCTCTCTCTCTCTCTCTCTCTCTCTCTCTCTCTCCTTCTCTCTCATTTCCTCTCTTTTCTCTCGCCTTTCTTTACCGCACCCTTTTCCACTTCAATCGTCTCTCTTTCGCCTTTCCTTGAGAGATCTCCTCTCCTTCTATATCGTACTCCATAGTACTCTCCCTCCCCTTCTCTTTCATCCTTTCTCTCTTTCTCTCTTCTTCTTGCCAGGTTACTCGCCCTTTTTTTGTCTCATGTGCGCGCACGAGAGCGCGTGTACGGAATGTCTCTCTTTCTCCCTTGCTTTCGGTGCGCTCCGACACTGAAGAGGCAGCTAACTATAGGCGCTATACACGGCTTACTCGCGCGCATTAATTGCCGTCGTAAATTATTGCGGCTTTGCCGAGAGTCCGAGTTAAGTCGAGTTGGTACGAAGCTGCGGCACACGGGCGCAGTATCGCGGGAGAGATGCTTTTTTTTTTCATCGCGGCATCACTATTCATCCAGTTTTACTTCATTTTCACACGACATCTATTGAGATATTAAAAACTCAAGTATATATATATATATATATATATATATATAAACTGTCCGCCCTTAGTGAGTTCAAAATCTTCGAAATGCACGAAGCAGTCTATCAGGTTTCCTTCATAAACATTTAATAATATTCTTGGAATTCATAAACGTTATTCTTATATGTAAAAAACGCGTTGTTAATATTATATTGATCTGATTGATATTTATAAATATTAGATCGACACAAATATAAATTATAATTATATATAAATCAGTTTTTACATAAAACATACATTGATCATTTGTTAAAAGAAAATTATTTTCCGAGAAAATATATTATTTTTAAATTGTTTTACATACATATGTCATTACAAGCAATATAATTTACTTAGGACATAATTGTTTAGAAATGATTAAAGTTTTATTTAGAACTGATTTCGGATTTTATTTGGAATATGTAAATTAATAATATAAAAGCACATATTTGAAGGATTACAAGAAGTATAACATACAATATAAAAATATGTAGTTTTCAAAATCGTAATGCCTACAAGCATTATATATGACAAAAGTTATAAATTTAATATCTGTATTGGACGTATTAGTGAATCAATGACCTTTTATTACATGAGTTTAATTTATTTTTAATATATATTCTTCTTTATTCTTCCTTGTAATCACAATTTCATCTCTAATTCATGGAGAACAATTTTGCTGAAAAATCTATGCAGATCCAAAAATATTTTGTTTGAACTATCAAAATGATTATGTGGATCGCTCGAATTGATCGTTAAAACCTTTTACATCTCATTCATCAAAGCTTAAGCATTGTTCTACATAATTATTTTGAAGGTTCAACAGAATATTTTCAATTCTGTATTCAGCTAAAGACTTTTAGATATTTTAACATAATGGTTTTTCCGTGTGACTGCATAAATAAAAATGTTCGTTGCATATTTGTCCTTCTAATGCAAAGAGAGACGCACGTTTCGCGAAGGGAACACACGCGGGTTAAACAGCTGTTGACCCGCGAAAGCGATCGTGATCGCGATCGCGATTCACGTTTCCGGATATCCCTCGCACACGCGCGCGCGCGCGCGCGCGCGTGCGTCCCCGAATGTATGCTCGCCGTTGCGAGTTGCGGCACGCAAGTCGCAACTCGCAGCGGCCCACGTTAAGATCATGTGGCCGGTCTCGTATCGTCGAAACCGGCGGGCCGGCGATCGCGCGGACCAGCTGTGGCACGGCACTCTCTCCTGAATCCGGGGCCCGTTCCCCGCGGACAGGCCCATTTTGACTCGGATACCTGCCACCAGGTGGCTCCACCAGCAGTACCCAGCAGCGGCAGGTAGGAGCAGTCTTCGGGGCGCCTTCGCACCGCCAGCATCGTGTGTGTGTATCCTCTTTCCCGTTTTCGCGTTCGAGCATCGTACCAATAGGAACAATCGTTTCGGGAACTGACAATCAGTCGACGAAAAATATGTAAACGCGTGGCTGGGTTCGGTAACGTCGTGCAAGGGTGAAATCAACACGGAGAACTTATCAGGATACCGGAGGAACACCGGCACGTATCCACGTTGCATTACTTATCTGGATCAAGTTAGGACAAATTAGGAATTTCCGATCGCCTTGCCAATGATATCGGCGAAATACGGCAGGCGCGCGTTCCAGAGGCTAATCCGGGACGATTTGAACGACGGTGGAGGATGCAACAGCAGCAGCAGCAGCAGCAGCAGCAACAGCAGCAGGAGGAGGAACATCAGGAACCGGAGCAGGAGCAACGGGCCCTCGTAATGGTGCCGTCCACTTCATCCTCGCCGTCGACTTCATCGGTCACGGTTACAGCAGACTCACAAGAGACCGATGTCACCGGTCTCACTGCGGGCACCGAATTACCTAATCTAGCGCTCCAGAGTGTCGCCCTGCGGCTTCAGGGTGCCCTCCTCTCGGCTCTGCAGCGAGCGGCGCTCCTGCCGCCGGGACACGCCGCCGCTGCGGCTTTCAATCTCCAGGCACTGGAGACGTACTTGACGCTTCATCGTCTTCATGCAAGTGGCGCGACTTCCGGCGTCGCGCAAACCGCGAGCGCCACCGCAACCGTCGTTGGTAATCAGAGGTGTTCGTCATTGAACGCGAATGTTGACGTGGCCCTGAGCCCGACAGCTGTCAAGAATGACCACCTGACGGCTGATCAGCTGCTTCGATCGGCCGCTTCGGCAATCAGCGAGGACGACGAGGCACGGCTGGACTTTGTGACCGACACCGAGGAGGATCTGGCTCTTCTCGCGGAAGATGACGAGGTCCTGCTGTGCGAGACGTCCGGAACGAGCTCCTCCTCGGCGAATCACGAACTGCTCCTGCGACGAATATCCGAAGGGAATCGCGCAAGCACGTCAGTGACGACGGTCTCACGATCCTTGACCGTCCCAACATCTTTCGCGTCATCAACTTCCTCGGGTTGCTCCTCGACCTCCTCGTCCACTTCGTCTTCCTCCTCTTCGTCCGCGCAACACGCTTCGATCACGGTGGACTCGAGTGTACCAAGGACTTGCCGTACGTCCAGACCCAAGAAACAGTTTATTTGTAAGTTCTGCAGCAGACAGTTCACGAAGAGCTATAATCTGTTGATCCACGAGAGGACGCATACCGACGAGCGGCCGTATTCGTGCGACATATGTGGCAAAGCTTTCCGACGGCAGGATCATCTCAGAGATCACAGGTAAATAGATTCTGTTCACCTGGGAGACGTTAATCTTCCGATTAGATCTTTCTTTGTGAAAACATACGATCGCGCACGCAGATTCTTTTTTTACTGTTAAATGTCTGAAATAACTGAATTGAATTAAATGGATAACGTTAATTGAATTAATTATTTAAATTATAAATTTTTCGTTTAAAATAATTCAATGCTGATGAAACAATAATTGTAACATAATTATAATTAATGAATAATAAAAAGCAAAGTTATAAATTTTTTGGAAATTATATTTTAATTAATAAAATTTTTTATATCGGATTTTTTATTATATACATAAATATTTGCATCATGTTTATTATTAAATGCACACGTGTTTATGAGTGTAATTTATGCTTCGAACAATAAATTAATTTCAAGTTATGTCATTGTAATATTTTCGATCGCACACGATTAAAATAATCATTTTAGTAGAATTTATTTATAACCTCCAGTATATGCGAGAGAAGTAAATATTGTAATAATATATTACGTCAAGGAAAATTGAATTAAACGTTAAGCGCATAAAAGCTTTGATGACGGTATAGGATTATTTACCAAATTTATTCCCTTCATGAGGGAAGATTTAGAGACCGCGCGTATTTATCTCTTTATCGCGTCGCCATTAATTACAAGCGTCGTACGATTTACGAACGGACAAATTCATGGTACGCCTTTTCCACCTCGCGTAATTACAACGATGATTGAATGACGTGTACATTATATTTAATGGTCAAGGTGTCATGATACATTCATTCATTCATATCTTTGCCGTTGCAATAATTGTAGTCCTTACCTGTAATAATAATGTTAATTAAGCTAATAATATATTACTCGATGATTTTATTATTTCTTTTTAATTTCTAGTAT
>NW_011627117.1:1276520-1291005 GCF_000204515.1 Acromyrmex echinatior | reverse complement strand
TATATATATATATATATATTATCGCGCTTTTATAATTTTACAAATTACAGTTTTGAGTTATTCTGACTTTAAGAAACATAGTTAGATAACTTAAAGAGAAATTTAAACGTAAGAGATTTAAACCGGAAAGTTTCCTCCTGTATTTCAGGTATATACACAGCAAAGAGAAACCGTTTAAATGCGCTGAATGCGGCAAAGGATTCTGCCAGAGCAGGACACTAGCTGTTCATAAAATTCTGCATATGGAGGAATCGCCGCACAAATGTCCCGTCTGTGCCAGGAGTTTTAATCAGAGGAGCAATTTGAAGACTCATCTTCTCACACACACGGATATTAAGCCTTATCATTGCGCCTCCTGCGGCAAGGTCTTCCGTAGGAATTGTGATCTGAGGAGACACTCATTGACCCACAATTTGGGAGTACCGTCGTCGCCACCACCATCGGGAATACCTGTTTCCGGTTCAAGCACCATTGTCCTTCAGGAGACGTCTTAATACATGGATATCGATTTTTCTTCGGTTCATCGGGACAAAATCTTGCCTGAGCTTTCTGCCAACGATACGGATCGACATCCATTTATTATAACGCCGCAGTGATCTTGACTTCGACGTGCGATCGATTCCGACGGTCGATTCGGTCGTATTTGAGCCACGGTCCATGGTCCAGTACGGTCAGGATTTCGATCTCTTGCACGTATTCGAGCCTCTGACTCACATCGTATCTATCCGCCTGCACTATCTATCATCGTTAACGTTTAGAGCGTAATCATTGTTATGTACATCACGATAATGATATACGAATTCGTGTATATTTAGGTTTGTAATTCTATGTATGCGATACGTAGTAGGTACCTTCTATCTCTTGAATAACGTATAGTCGTCTCCATTTTTAAACGGTACCTACTGTACGTGTCCATTGTGTTCTGTCGTTCACGTGTGTAAAATAAACATTTATTATTATTTTTTAACTCACAGTCGTCTGTATCCTCATTTAATCTTCCTCGCCTCTTGCGCAGCAAAATGATAGCTAAATCAAATCGGATTTAATTAGAGTTACTATTATAGGAAATTGGATTTCTATAGGTAAAATTAATATTATTCGAGGCTTTTGAATAAAAATTTTAATAGAAAAAATGTTAGAAAGGATCAATTTGAGCGAAAAATATCGTCACATTTATTATTAATGCCATCGATTTTATTTATTTCCTTCAAAATCTTTTTATTTCTCAGAAAAACACAGTGTGCGGCACACGTTTAATTTATCACACGCAAAACAGACCTCTTTGCTATATATAGTCGCGAAATATTTTAACTGTCTAAATCTTCATCTGTGCGACTCTTAGATATATCAGACGTTACGGTGTGTTCACTTAAACAGGTTTTTTCGAGCGAGTACGTCAGCCCGACCGAAAATTCCAATCCCCCTGGTATTAAACCAGGATTTTTGCCTCCTCCTTTTTTATCCACATATCCAGGCTAGGTATAAGCTGATGACGGGCCGGAGAGAAGAAGAGACAAAAGGGCAGCGGTAAGCTTGGAGGAGAAGTTAAAGAGGAGAAGGTGGGGGAGGGGGAGGAGGAGGAGCAGGAGGACGAAACGTGTGTATTGTGTTACAAAGAACGGGGCCGCCAGGTGCGCAGGACATGACACCGCGATACGTCTAGAGTTACGTTTCTTTTCTCGAAGGTGCCGGGAAGAGGTGGAGGTGGAGGTGGAGGTGGAGGTGGGCCCGGTGGGCCCCAACGACGCTATTTCGGATCCCGAAGGTATATCCAAAGACGGGCCTTCTCGCGTCGATAAGAAGAATCCTGTGCAACCGGTCGACTGCCGCTCATCGTCTCGAATGGAGCATACGGCGGCTGCAGCTTGCCCGTGTATATGCTTGCCCGCGCACGTAAACCCGGACTCCCGGGCGAGCTTTCATAAATTCTTACCGGCGGACGTTTTACCGCGAATTACGACCCGTCGTTTTACCGCAAAACCCCGTGTTGGCAAAATCGTGTTTACGGCGTCAGGATATACATATGGGAGTTACGAAGACGAAGAGGAGAAGCGCGGGAGACGTCGCCAGGGAACGGCGAGTCCTGAACTCTCGCTGAAAGCGACCAGAATGACTTCTCGATGAGAGTCTTTGTGTCACGTTCGTTCAAAGTATCGCTTATTTGTCCCGCTTCTGCGGAGACTTCTGCGTCGCGCCTGCGGAATTCTTGATAGTAACCATCGCGCTTAACTCTGTGTAGGCCTCTTTTAATTTGTGACCGTCCAAAGGATATGTTTGACGCCTTGAAAATGATAATTGAAGAGATAAATAAGTCAATATTAACCGAAAATATTTAACTCGAAGCAAAATGGAGGAAACTTCACATGCAATATTTTATTAGAATCCAAATGTTCTCAAAGAATAAATTTCGTAATATCGATGTCACGTTCAAATAAATTATAGGTATATTTTCATATGTTTTAAAAACATCTGCATGTGATTTTATAAAATTCAAGTTACATTATCGAAAATTACTCTTTTGCTTCAGGCCAATTATTACGCATCCGTAAACGATTAACAGAAATTATTTGAAAAGCGTTCGCATAATAATTTGCGCACAGATGATATATCATCATACCTTCTTTCATTATCCAAGAAAAAATATCGCGCCAGAGAAGATTACAGAATTTAACGGTTATACGATACGATATAGAGTGGGCTACGTGGGCGAGTGTATGATCACCTTACAGATACCAACTGTCAGCGTTAGACGGCACACATTTCTAATTAAAACGATCGTATCGTAATGAGTATGGAAGCAATACGTTGGACTTTCTCGGCCAATTATGTATTATATCAACAAAGTTGACGTGCAAAATTAGAAGTGGGGGAGAGAGGGTGTTTGTAAAGTGTACGTAGCGCTCACGATGATTCGGAATGGAGAAAAAGGGTATATCTTCAAGCATGGTGGAAGCGAGGAAAGACCCGAGTAAGGCGGGGAACTGAGGGGACATAGAAGGACCACACGCACGCGCCGCCCACAGATACGCTATCACTTGGCTACAACCGACGTGATCTGCATGCGCGTGTCCCCTCTTCGTCACGGAGAGCAGGAAAAAAAAAGAAAGAACTAAGGGGAGAAGGAAAGGAAAGGAATATTCTCCCATCCATTCTCACTTATACGCTTCATCCCTCGGTCTTGCCTACCTACCTTCGCTGATTTAAGGAGTCGACGAAGCGTCGATAACGCGATCGTGCTCGCTGCTATTTCTTTTTCTTTCCCCTCACACGTTGTGCCCTGTTGCTTTCCATCTTGTGGATAAATTTGATCGTGGAGATTAGGTCTCGCAATGTTACGCGCTGCTGGCAATTTGTATGTCGTGATTGATCCGTCGTTTACTGTGCCGGTTTGTATGTGTCGCGACCGAAAAAGTCGCACAGCTTGCGATTTCTGATTCTTGATCCGTCTCTTTTTCAATTGAATTTCTTACACTGAAAAGAACAGACGTTTTATATAACTGTAAAACACTAAATTATTTATTGTATTTCTTTTATTTGCAATTTTTCTCACAAATTGATTAATCATTTCTTATAAATGATTAATTATTTAATCGTTTTTACGATTCGTCTTTAAATCTTTTTAGTGTTAAATTAAAAACTAAATTATTTTAGTCGCGTTTAGATTCCCTTGCAATCAAGATCTTGTATCATGTGAACAGTATCTGACTCTAAGTTTTTTACTTTGCAATCGTAATATATAGACAGCTGCTAACTCATTAAGATATATTATGTGTATTTGCCTCATGAATATTTTACTTATCAATAGTATTAAGGACGCACATTTTATATAATTTGATATCAATCTGTAATTTTACTAAAAACTTTTTTTTACTTACACTGATTGCCCTTTCTCGCTGTTAACCGAATTGGTTGGATTATAACTCATCACTGTTATGTTTTATTGTTCGATAAATTTATTAAATATAATATTAAATATAATATGGTTGCGTTTATACTGATTATTGAAAATCTAAGTTGAGATGATCCTTTAAATATGTTAATTTAATTTTTGTTATGTGAGATAATTATATTTCTGTGACTGATGAGGGCTAAATATAGTTGAAATGTATTGGAAAATTATATTGTGAAATAATAAATTTCGCATTGCCACACACATCTAATTATAGCTCGTTTAATTGTTGACCTGGGTTACTATTTATTAATTTGTTAAAAATTAAATTTTCGTTACATAACAATTAAATTATCATAATGTTTTATTGATATTTTTCATTCTTCGACTGTGCGATTAAGTCTCCAAATGCCATAACGATATCATAAGCTTACTAAATTAAAGAAATTAAGGTATTATAACGCAATAACATGAGAATATTTTCCACGGCAACAAAAAGCGATTCTCCCACCGTCGATGTTGGTTTCGATGATTTTTCCGAAAAACGATCCAGCAGTAAAACGATTACATTATTACGACCGCGTAGTACCAGTTATATCGGTTTCATCCGCGATTATCATAAAAAGAACCGCTGATCCTCCACCATGGTTATTAATCCCGGGTTGCACAATGTGATATTCTCGTCTTCCTCCCGAGAACATTTTCAGGCGTTTCACGCACAGCCGAAACGGAGCTCGCGCTTCTCATTACGTAACTCAATCCCGGCGGTATTTACTACTTATGCAAATTGAAATTGAGTGTCCCGCGTAAATCGTAAATTTATTCCCGCCCCCTTCTCACGCTTGGCGAGAGATATCGTCGTCATCAACCCGCGCCGCGCGATTGGCGATTGCATGCATCGAAAGAGGATCGCGCCACGAGAATCGAGATCCGACGCGCCGGGCACGAAAGCGAGCTGAGGGAGCCGAGCGGAATAATCGCGCCGGCTGGCACGTGCGCCGGTATGCGTGCGCTTTTTGCGCAAGAAGAGCTCGTACGCACTGGGATATAACATCTCCATACGCGGGAGAGAACGAAGTTGTACTTACCGATATACGATCGGCGGATGGTCGCGCGAAAGGCGGGGGCCACCCGCGATACTGTAGGCATGTATCGCTTAACAGCCGCGCCACGAGCATTTATAACGTGCAGCAATGAAACACACCGACTCGCGCGCGGCCTCCGCTGCGTCGCGTCGCGACGGTTATCGCTCTTGGCTCTCAACGTGACTAGAATTTCTCGTTTCTTTCTTCCATTATTGGAGTATAACCGACATTAGAATAAAATCATCTCGGCGAGATGATAAGTATAAAATGTAAATTATTTCGCGATCTACAGTGTAAATTCTACACTCTGAGAAAAAGATATATAGTAGTGACTATGCGGGTGACAATTGTAAAAATTGTACGTTATCTAGAATTAATGTATACATAGTTGAATAAAATATTTATTCTGCTAGTTGTTACAACAATAAAATAATATTTTTACTTGACTGTATTACTTCTGATGTGTAACTTGCACAGTTGTCACCTATATAATTGTTATCATTATGTTTTTCTCGGAATGTAAATAATATCAAATGTAATTTATTATAGATGTGAATATATTGTATAAGTAGTATTATACAAAAATTAAATAGTATAATTAAATAGTATAATAGTATGAATAAAAAATAATAATATGTTTAAATATGTGTCAATTATAAAACGCAACGTAGCACAGACTAATTTAATCATAAAATTATATAAAGATTCTTGTTATCAAATAAAAATAAATCTAAGTAAAGGTATATAAGAGTAAAAAAAATCAATAAAACTTGAATAAAAACATATAACTATAATAATACAGATTCTCGCTATACAGATCGTTAACTTAACTTATCTTTACTTAGTATTATCGTAGACGAGTTTCACTCTACTGCGGATTGCGATTATTATTACAATAAATCTGAAGATGGCTCGATCGAAACATGTAATTATTGTTTTGCTTAGATCATCGAGATATTTTATTGTTCTGAGAGATATTTTATATATTATACCATCAAGATTTTTAGAGGAATGATATCGAGAATCTGTATTATTATATAGTTATATGTTTTTATTCAAGTTTTATTGATTTTTTGACCCTTTACATCTCCTTTACTTAGATTTATTTTTAATTTAATCATGACAAGCCTGTTTAATCTTTAATGAGTAGATAGGTAATTTAGACTCGATTGCACCAACGTTATTTTTAAAAAAAAATTAAAAACCCCCCCCCCCCCCCTCTCACGGTTTTAAAAAGAAAGAAAAAGAATTTTAATCCTTGCTTAAAGTCAAAGTAACGTTGATGTAATCGGGAAAGACAACTTGATGGATGGAATGCTTCACAGTACTTTCCCCCAAACAATTTTTACGTTACAATTATATCTTTTACTTTAATATCATTTTAATGTTACAGTTAATATATAAACTTTATAAAAAAAGAAGAATATAAAAATAATAAATTTTAAGAATTCTGAGCAATACTTTTCCAGAATCCTATGTATAGTTTTAAGCTGAAATTATATCTGAGAAACTGTAGTCATCCCACCTATCCACTTAAAGGTTAATATCATAACATTATCTGAGTAATCATGAATGAAGCTTATGGCTGTACATGACTTTCAATAGCAACGTCATAATTACTGCTTTTCGAAAAACACAACATTCTGGGCATCCGTACCTGAAGCCTTTTGATTATAAAATAAATCAACGCACGGGAAACAAACACGTAAATCGCGATATACGACTCGTCGGCTACGTGTGACACTTTGACTGGTCAAAAAACGCGGCTCATTTGCGCGGTCGGGCATGATTGGCGGAACGCTGATGCGCGATGCGCTCGCGCGCGCTCGCACGCGTGTACCGACGTGCGTGCACGCGATCGATGGTGCGTGTGCGTGCACTACGAAATACGGACGGGCGGACAGGATGACGGACGGCGGGACGCCCGGGGCAACCGAGAGTGGTGACTCGCGCGACACAAGCTCACACTCGCCCACGCATTTCAGGCTCAACCTTCTCTCTTTCTCTCTTCTCTTCTTCTTACATATATCGGCCGGGTTCCTCCTCGTCTCCTCTTCTACCCTTGTCCTTCGTCCCTGCCGATGTACCGTGCGCGTTCGCACGCACGATGGACTCGTATGCATGGATCCTTTTCTTTCTACGATCGATCTTCGGCACATCTAATTCTTTTATGTATACATTGAACCGATTAGAAGACATCAGAGTGAGATGTTTTAAAAATCGTACATTTTTTTCTATGTGATTAAAAATTAAGGAGAGAAAAGAGAGTGATAATTACAGTGCAATGCAGTTAAAAATATGATGCTAGTATGAAATACGAGTTATGAAATAACAATTGCGTCAAATTGTAAAGAATATTTTTCCCTACTTTTGTACTGAATTTGAAAATTGTTATCTTCTGATGTTTCTAAAATAATTTTTTCTTTATTAAACTGAAATAGGAGGAATACACAATATATAAATGCAATTATATTTATTTTATTGTTAGACAAGTTTTATATGGAAAGACAGTTTTGTTGAAGTGTCTAAAAATTTAACTAAATACGGATTTAAAAGTAATTTTGCTGGCTCATCAGAATAATTAGGTAACGTTCAAACTGGTTGTATGTCTCTAGTTTTTTCAATAAAATAATTCTTTATGCTTAAAAACTGAAAATTTTCTCTGAATATTTTATTGTAAATTTTAATATTACATTCAATTCGAGCTTTCCTATCTCTTCATCACTGTTGCACGAAACAATCGGTTCATATAGAATTTAGACAATAAACGATTATATTTTCTCGATCAAACTAATAGAAATCGATGAGAATACTATTTATTAAAATTGCTACATCATGTCCGTTTCAAAATTCTCGTCCTCGATTAGACTATCGCTCGAAACTTTATTCTTGCGGCTGGCCGCAAGGATGGCACGCGCAACCGTCAAGAGGTTCGTCTAGATGTATTCAGAAATTACGTCCAAAGCATGGCAGATCATGGTTGCTCGTATATGCGATCTCTCGCAATACGTTACAGCTTGCGGTTGCTCTCGACTTCTCTCGGCCTTTGTTTGTCGCCTTTTGCCAAGATCCGCATAAACCATGACGAAGCGAGACCGAATCGCTAGTTGTGGATTTATAAGTACTTTGTAGATACTTTGAAGTTAGGAAGATCATAAAATGAAAACGCTGAAGATACGTAAAGCTAATGTTTACCGCAGGATAAAAGGGATTTTAACAGGATTGGACTGTAATCTTTTCTGATTTGGAACCTTTTTACGAATTAACAGGCGTTAAAATCTTTGTACCTTTTCGCATAAAAGATAAGATATAGGGATTGTCGTATCACTTTTATACAAATGAGTCTATCGTTATATCTTTTGGCACACACATATTTATATTATACAAAACTGAAAAAGAGAAAGAGAAAATAATATATAAATAATTTTTTTTACATAAAAAATAAAAATTAATCTCTCTTAACAATTTTAACTTAAATTTTATAAATTACAAATTTTTTACATATAAATGTTATAAATTTTATTTATAATTATTATAAATTGATACATATTTTTTAGTCTATTGTAATTTATCTAGAGCGCAAAATGTAATTGATTTTTTAATATATAAAAAAATATTTATATTACTTATATATTTATATTACTTTAGTACTTAAATATTTATATTTTGGATAACAATATAATTTTTTAAATTCTTTTTTGCATGAATTCCTTCTTTTTACTAATATTTTAAGTATCTTAATCGACTCACTAAACGTACTTATTACAAGAAATGCGAAATTTAAAGCCATCAAATTTTTTTCAATTTCTAAGCACATACGTTGTACATTTTTTTTTTAAGATAACGATGAAACGAGCTTTTACTCTTATACATTCTCCTAATAATCTACAGATATTAATTTGCAGAAGAGTTTTATTCTCGACCTCATCCGCACGCCATTAAGCTAGAACGTGGCGTTTGATTCACCTTTGAGTGAAACATTGTTAAACATAAGCCAAAGCGGCTAAGAGCATGTTCGTGGTGGTCGAAGTGGAAGATGGGTTCCTCGTCGGAGAGCCCTCGCGGCGTTTAAATCTCGAGAGTTTATGCGATCCTGCCGGTTCCCTCGATCGTTTTACGCGCGCGTCTACGTACGACGATCTATCTACCTGTACCCGAGTACTACTCGGGACGTATCTTTCACCTCCCAAGAAACTTGGAGTACCCAATAGAGCGTTCAGATAACGCCGGTCAATAATTTACAGGTCTGATTCATCTCGGGACTCTATCTCGCAGCCGGGAGTATATGCCTTTATTAATTAAAGCGCGCAACACCCACGTTTTCCGAAAATTTGTGACTGCTTAAGAATCTCCGATGTTAACTATTGACTCATATCCTGTGATAGCCTGCTAGTGCACTTGATAAATTGAGTCTTTGGATAAAACAGTAGATTAAAAGAACGGTTTTACTAAAATATTAAAAAATTTAGTTAGGTACAGATTTATATATATATAAAAATAATTTTATTAAATTATTAAAATAATTATGTAGGAAACTCTAGCACAATCAGTAATACTATAAAAATTTTTTATATTCTAGCAATCAACTTTGTGTTCGATAAAATTATATTTTCAAATTTATACTTTTAAATCCGGCTAAATATTTGTCTAGTTCATTTTTTTAGATATATATTTCAGCAAAAATAATAATTTCCTTTCAAGAAAAGAAATTGTTCTTTTTGCTGAAAGGAGAAACCCCTCTTTTCCACGTATAAGTCATATTTATTCTATATTTCAGGAATAATTATGCTTATAAATTAATTGTTCAAAGCCATGCTAAGCGGCATAGTCTTTGATAATATTTTACAATCAAATTTAACAATTGTACAAGGTTTTATAAAGCTATACTATATATTATATGGATAAATATATAACAAGATCGTTGCTCCTCGAAATGTCGCTTCCCGTTCACTCTTTTAAACGCACAACGGCTCAAGTCATGTCGTCGAACACTCCTATTTTATTTTTCATTGCGTTACTGGGCGGCACTAATATCCCATAAACAGTGAATAATGAAGATAGAGAAAAGAGCAAGAGGAGAATGAATATAGACGCGAGGAACTGGGGAAGAAGTTATCCGCGAAGGAAGGAGACGGTGAGAGCACGGCGCACGAGCCAACGCCGCATTTTACGTGGCGTTTACTTCTTCTTCTTCTTCCTTTTTTTTTCCCTCCTTTTCGTACGCGCAGCTGCGCATTCAGGGGAGGATTAGCGAAATTAATAAACGTAAACCTTTTAACCTAACGCCCGCGAGGCACCGATAAATTCTTATTTATATTATAATCGACCGGCGAGAAGCCAACTGGCCCAAGAAAGAGAGACCACGAGCCACTATTATGGATGTTTCACCGCATCGTCACTTCGTAAACCTGTTGAATAAATTCCGCGTTGGCGCCCCTCTTCCTGGCCTGTCGTAAGCGAGGCGACTTTACTCGTTAGATGTCAGATCGACGACTTAGTCGAAGCCGCCTTCAACATCGTCGCCGCCGAGCAGCTCCGCAAGCATGTCTAGAGTACATTTCTGAGATACGTATATGCTTCAATTATATAGATCATTTCAAGCAACGTATGTAGTACATGAAAACCACGTCTTCATCGCGTATGTCTTTGGTAGATCGTACGAGCTTAAGGGAAGAGTGACTGAGCTATCCTCAGTTTTCTTAGAATCATTTGTTAAATTAATCTTGATTTCGAAATTTAAATGCCAAAGAGAACAAATTGAAAAATTGAAATTCT
Organism: Acromyrmex echinatior; assembly: GCF_000204515.1. The sequence continues at coordinate 1,280,256 of NW_011627117.1, read as the reverse complement.
AATCGCACGCGAAATATTAAATTTTTTTAAATTGCTTCTTTTCTAAAAAAATGATTCCATACAGACGTTTGTATCTCGTTTCTTCTGGATTCTTAGAATTTAAGTAATTCAATGTATATTTTCGAAAGAATTCATGTTACTTTTGATATTAAATCGGTTTTTAAAAATTACATTTGAATCTTAAGTTAAGATTATAAGATTGGCTTAAGAATTCTTTATTATGAAATATATTAAAAACAATTGCTGCTTTCATTTGCTATGATATCTGGATTATAATAGAGGTTGAAGTGTGAAGAGAATAAGAAACATAAAACGTGAAGGTGACATAGTAAGCTCGTACGGCTAGTATCGTTTCTCGAAAATACCAGTGTCTAGAATAGCGCTCGGATCGACTTAAGAACCTCGTGAAACTTGATCCCTCTTCTCCCTTTATTTCTTACATCCGAGATTGTCGTTTTTACAGATTCCAAAACTTGTCACGATCAAATTCACCGAAGAATTTTAAGGAAGATAGGTTTATCGAGACCGGAGAATGTTAACGATCGGCGAGTACAAAGAGGAAAAAGTACAATACTACTCTATTAATTATTTTATTGTTTCGGAATGGTCAATCTTTTCTCTCATATGATTAAAATATCATCTATTACTTTCCTAAGATAACATCTATTCTATGAGATAAATACAAATGTTATTTACTAAACATGTCTCTCGTATCGTATCGCAATTGTTAGATCAACTTTCAATAAATCCGAATTACTCGTGTTTGAATTCCCAATACATGAAAAATTCTCTTTTAATTATATTGTTCGGAAATAACAATATCTATTATACAACCTTAGCTTTAGTTATAGCTATAAACTATTTCTACACAAATTACACGAGCGCAAACGCACGATTCACATCGATGAATTATGTAATGTTGGATATGTTATAAATCGCGACACATTTATGGAAACGTTAATCAACGCCACAATGCCAGCTGTACTGGAGCTACGAAAAGGGTTTCGAAACAAGGCGCCGAAGAAAAACGTCGAGCTCAATACTCAAGTGGGAGAATGGCGAGATACCGACGTCTACATATACGCACAATGTACAGGCCTGAGCTCGGAGCCCTTTGAAAGATACGCGTACGAGCCGGCTGGATGACAGGGAAGAAATCGAAATATGCGATGACTGCGCAGATGAAATATCCGTGTCTCTTAATGGCGGCCTCGGATCGTCTCGAGTGTATAGCAGAGTAAAAGGGGTGCGAGCCTCCCTTGGAGCGCAAACGGGTGTAGCTATGCGCTTGTGAACTTACCGATCTTCTGATCTTACCGAATTGGAACGTAATCTATTCAAATGCCACTTATATGTTTCTATTATTGTATATTAAATTGAGAAATAATAATTAGGGAATAATTATAATAATTCAGAAAGAATAATTGTGAATAAGAATGTAGTGATTGATAATTATTATTGGAAGAAGATACAAAGAAGAAAATCCTTTGCAAATATCTTTGTTAATTTATAACCTTTGTTTATTAAAGAAATAATAATAATAATTATCAGAAAGGAAAAGAGAACAGTAAGCATAAAATAATTCTTAAAGAACTGAATTTTTTTGTTGCACCTTCTTTAATATCTTTAAACTAAACTTTGAAATCTTATTTGTTTATTAACTAAAACTTTTTATATAAATAAAATTTATCTTGTAGTAATTTTCGTTTTATCACTCCTAAAGATTTTACTTATACCTAAATAAAATTAATAAGAATTAATTGAAGAATTTTATACTTTTTATATAAAACAAGGTTCATCTTGCAACAATTGTCATTTTTCTATTGCCGAATATGTAATACAGATTAGAATTCATAAGTAAATTTATTATTTATATCTAAAACGGTATAATAAGGTGCATTAATGAAAAGATTTAACACAATCGTTTAAGGAAAAGTTTTGAAACTTGAAGAAGTGAATCTAAATCCGATTCTCGCAATTTACAAATTTACTTTTACACATTTTCTGGGACAAAATTACTATTGCGCCGATCTGTTCAATTTCTGATTGCTGGTCAGTCTCAATCGGTGAAAAGAAGTGGAGATCGAAGTGCGGAGACGGCGCCGTAGGAAGATGAGGACAGGCGAAAGGGAACGGTGGAAGAATCCCGCAGGAATCCCGCGGAGTCGAGCGCCGTACATACGGGGGTGTGCCGCGTGCCAGACCCGAGGCCCTCTCTGCATAAGCTTCACAGGGGGCCCCTGTGGATGGGGGCCCCCTTCACCATAAGATAAGGCCTCCTGGTGCGAGCCGACGACGCGCGACCGACATCCATGTCACATTATTACCATATAGGTACCAGTCGCGTCGTCACAACACCGCGCAGCGAACGTACCACCACCGTTACATACATTGCAGAGGAACGAGAAGAAATCGGTCTGCAAGAGAAGGAGAGAAGAGGAGGGGAGAGGGGGGGGGAGGGGGAGAGAGGAAGGAGAAGAGGACAGAGAGGAGGAGAAATCATCCTCTATTTTAGTTACGAACCGGTTCGATACGTTTCTTCCTCCGTTCGTCAGCAATATCGCGTACACGCGGTGGACAACCGTACGAAAGCCACATAAACGGCTTCCTCTTTACGATGGGCGATCATAAAAAGCATAGAACGGACGTATTGGGTGGGACCATAAGTTCGTTTGACTTGATCACTGTCAAATGTTTTTTTAATCACTATAATTATTTTCAAGCATATGAAATGTCATATAAGGTAACCGTGTCTAATATGATCTAGTACTTAGCTCACTTGTTGTTTGTAGGATAGTTATATGGATAATTAAATTTTCATTACACTCATGTAAATATTGAAAGCGTCTCATATTTTTAATTGATGCTTAGAAATGTTTTCTATGAATCTAACCAGTTTACAATAGACTCAACAAAAATCATAACGCTTAGGCCATATTGAGTATAGTTATCTTATATTTCATGAAAGGTGATTTCAATGCACAACATTTGGCAATAATTAGTAATTTGACAAAAAATGGTTTGAAAACGAATAGGAATAATGTGTTTCCTCGGTATACACAGTACTTTTTTATTTCCGTAAAGGCAAGAATGCGATGCAAAGTCAAAATAAGATATCTACCACGGAAAGGATGTCGTAATCGAACACGTGTGAAAAGATGTTTGTTCAGGAGAAATGGATCTTGAAGATGTTTATCACTGATATCAATCCTAAAAAAGAGGGATAGCTAACGAAACTCGTTGATAGATGGTGAAAGGTTGACAAACACGCAATAGTATATATTTAACCAATTTAGCTAGAAAATTATTAGTCAGAAAAACATTTTGCAACTGAATTTTACTCAAAAAAACTAACTTACAGTCCCGTTTATTTGCAATTGTTTAATTGCGAAAACATTTAGAGTATACAGTGATTATCGAGAAATTAATATATTATTCTTCTTATCTGTATGCCATTGTTACAAGATATGGTAATTAGCAAAGTCGCGTGCGTAGAATTGGAAAGCGGATGTTACATAAAATTATTGTACGTATATGCTCTATTATAACCATTTTATTTTACAACGGTGATAAATTTTTTAAAATTTGTTTTTATCGAATTTTCTATTTTTATCCAATTCCCGATTTGCCTTTTCTTATAATAACGAAATGCTCGGAATTTTATCGCCGTGTATTTTGTCTAGATGGATCTCGCATAAATCACATCTGCATTGGCTTCCGTCCAATGCAGGGATGC
>NW_011627117.1:1260927-1276462 GCF_000204515.1 Acromyrmex echinatior | reverse complement strand
GACGTGTATACTCACGTCCTTTATTTCTTTCCTCCGCATTGGTAGAAATATCAATAGCTACCGTAGACATTAATCGCCGTCGAGCCGAGGAAATTTATTCTCTTTTACTTTTTTGTCCCGCGCCAGGAACATTTCCGTTTAAAGACGACTCTTAGACCAAAATCACGGTGACTCGGTCCGAACTAACCGCTCGGGAATCATAAAATTGGGTAAATCATTGGCCGGTCCTCGCTGATGCTAACCGCGAGCTAAATTCTACTCGCTCGAGGAAGAAGGTGTGGTACCGGCTCGTGCTCCATCTCCTCCCCTTTCTCTCTCTTTCTCACTCGCTCTGTCTTTCCGGTCGTCCCCGGGTGTTAGGCGCATATAAACACGGGCAGGTATAGAACTGCAGATAAAACTCATGGTGGTCGGTGGCCGAGTCGCGAGATAAACTTTACTGCATATAGGTAACACGTACAGGTAGGTACGCGATCCTTGGCCACGCGTTGTAAACGGCACGATGGCCATCCGTTATCGCAATGATGATTCGCGACATCCGCACCTTGAGAAACCATCCACCGGTATTGCGAGCCGACCCGCCGCGATTCGTTGTGTGTTCGGGTTGAATCCCTAAAAATTCATGTCGACGATAATGTAAATTTAGCAGACAAGAATATTCGATTCCGCGGAGAGAGCGGAAGACTATCATCGCGATATTCAGTGACTTTGAGAAACATTTCGCAGAAACTTTTTTGATATTTTGTTTTATTTTTTTCTTATCATGCATATATTTTTTTTTCTTTTCTCTATTTTATTTTACCTTATGAATAACAAAAAAAGTTGAAGAACTTGGATAATTCCATATGCAAAGTCAAATAAATCGCGTCGTCTTGAATCGTTAATGATTCGGTTAATGGCAAATATTTTCCTTGACGGTACAAGAGAAATCAACATATGTAACGTAGCTGCATATGTTTGAATTAAATGTAATTTTGTACAAGGTTTGCGAACATTTGTTTTCCCTAATAGCAGCTTTAAACGATTATTGCTTCAGAGTTTTACATGGTAGTTAAAAGGTGTTAATACGATAGGAATGCTTGTGGAAGGAATGCTTGCAAAAGACGTGACTAAAGAATAAAACGATTAAATTTAAATTGGTAGGCAAAATAATTGCAAAAATTGCAAGTATTGCTTGTAAATATCTTAATTTAGGTAGGCACTGTAATCATCATTGCTTTATTTCCATTTCTACGATTAAATTCCTGTAACATAATTAGATCACAAATGCTATAAAATGTTACGAGCGATACCACTGTAGAAATATCGCAAGACGCATAAACGCGGAGTGTTAGGAAAGATCGAGTGTGAAAGAGATGGAGAGGAGAAAGAATGAGACTGTGGAACGATGCAGGTGCTGGTCGATTCGTGTCGTAGGTACGCATGCATCGGCCCCGAAGACGAATCCATTAGCCGTGAACGCGGATTGAGCAATAAACCAACTGGGAGGTAAGTCCACTCCGGCCGTCTCGCCTCCTCCCGAGAAAGAGGTCCTTCCTTTCTCTCCTCCTCGCCGTGGTTTTGGTTCGCCTCTTATTCCTGTTGGGCCCGCATTCTCATACAAGATGTCGCGCCGATAAAAGTTCCCGAAGGCTCGTGGTCTCGGGGCCCACCCCGAGTAATTCATTTAAACATTCCCGGAGGTGGTCGCACGACAAATTACTCTCACGAAACCTTCGCACGACAGCCAAAAGCTCCGTCGGGATCGTCGTAGGCCTATCTCCATTGAGAGATCTCCCTCCTTCCCTCTCTCTCTCTCTCTTTCACTCTTGTAACCACCCCTTCCCTTTCCTCTTATCCTCTCACGATCATTTCGTCTTCCTTCTTTCATCGGCGTTAGGTCTTCTTTCCCCCCTTCCCGAACCGCGGTCCTCTATGCGGCATAAAACCTGGTGACACTTCTCACCCTTCTTAAGAGGCTTCTCTCCGGCACGAGCTGGCATCGAGTGAGACTCCATAGAGATGAGGAGGATGAGTAAAGCATCCGAGAGGCATCGGGGGTATCTTATCTCTATCGGTATCTCCGTCGGTTGTTTCGATCGACGACAAAGTAATACCGTATTCCACGTTTACACGACGGCGCGTACCACAGTGGCATCCGTTTAGCGCCGATATTACGATTAACGTTGCCGTTAATAACGCTCGCGATTGAGGTAATATCTAATGATATATAATTATTGGAGAATGATCGCAGAAATATTTTCCTTTTTTATTGCATTTCTTTTTATTGAACAAATATTACTTTCCAATTTCTTAATTAGAGTTTGACTTTTAACTCGAATTGTACGTTTTATTTTTTGTTTGGCACTTGTATCATAATAACACTGACAATCGCGTTGTTATTAAATTGAAATTGATATTTGATATAAAATTGTCGTAAAATTTCTCCTGTCTTGTTTTATTTTAAACAATTTTACTTTCTTAATTTTTTAATTAATTTTAACTCAGATTACATATTTTACTTTTTGTATTGAAAACAAGAATAATAAGCTCTTTCCTTTTTATTGTGGATAAATGAGAAGCTTTATTCTTAAATATGAAAAATCATTTATTATCAATATTAGATATTACGACTATTAATATTATTATAATCTCAGTATTCTAAAATTCTAAAAAAAAAATTTTATTTTATTTTATAAATACTGTATCTATAATACAACAAACCTTCGGAAAAGTCTGCGTTTCCTGGTTGACTGGTAAATCTTTGTACCAGAAATCTACATAGTAATTAAGGCCCAATATATAAGATTAACTTTAACTTTGATTTAATTCACCGTTTAACTTTTTATAATTCCAAAAATGAGAAAAAGATAAACAGTAAGTTAAACCGAGATTAAGTTTAACTTTACATTGATAAAATTAAGTTATAATTACTATATATACTTCAGGTACAAAGATTTGTCAATTAGCCGGGAAACGCGAACGTCTCCCGACGGCTTCGAAAGAATTGATCAATCATTCGACAACCGCAGTCTGCGATTCGTATCTCGGAACGAGATCTCTCATTGATGCATTTTGCTCCGGCCATCGTGTATGTGTATCCTCGGGGAACGGACACGCCTGTCAACCACGGAAATCAGGATCCATTCGAGACCACTTGGGATAGCATGTTGCCGTTGTCTTTCACTGGCCCGTGGAACTTCCCCCCCCCCCCCCCCCCCGCCTCTTCCCTGTCGTTCTGCGCTAGAAGCGGCGTGGCGCGGCGGGGCAACCCCTCGTAAATAAAGTGTCGGGATGCGCGCCGAACGGACCGCAGGGTGGCTAATATATCTCACGACTCGGTTAATTGACCCGACGAGCCTTGCGCACGGCTCCACCCGTGTATCCAATTCGTCTTGACACCTCCAACTTCTTTTGGGATTCCGTGGCGTATGGTCTACAGGTAAGAAGAATGCGCGCTTTGTTCGTATCGCCTTGGAAATCGCTCGGCCAATTCCGATAATGAAGAGCTCGGGAGGATACGCATGAATAATTTCCAGGCTGAAGAGCATGCCGGCATTACGCACCATATGAATTAAAACTCCTTTTGGAGGCAATTTCCTGAGCGACAAATAATAATTAGTTGCTATTCTTGCTTACGGTTCATTTCTTTGGTGCTAAACCGCTTCGTCAAATGAGTCTTGAATTAAATCTTTGTTGAAATAAAAACTATTTCAGGAATTTATAGAAAATCTTGTTAATAAATTCGTGTTTGATAAATGTGTTTCTTCAGATTATCTTATTTATTATTGTATCATATTAATCTTATTATAGAAATATTATATAAATTATTTTATTATATTATCTTTAGAGGCAAGGATTTATTTTTTAAATAATACATCTTCTCTCTCTCTCTCTCTCTCTCTCTTCTTCAATAAGTTTGTTAACATTTATTATTTTTTATTATATTCCTCGTCTCAAAAAATATGATATTGTCTCAAAGCCAATCCTAGGTAATATAGAACGTTCCAACAATATTGCAGCAATATTGCTACAGTATTGCTAAATTGTTTCACGTAACTTCCTCTTGTAGAAGTAAATTTAGTATCAAACTCATATTAATCTTTTCACTAGCGATATTATGAACTACAATAAATATAACATTTGTGATCGTACAGAATGTTTCCTAACAGCAATTGATCCTATTTTTAGAATTCATAAACGATCGTCTTCCTTTCATTCTACGAGCCATTCCGAAATAAAAAATAGCATTTCCCATGGTGCGACGTAAAAATACAACAGCAACGGTTCGCGGAATCAATTACCGTTCGTTTTGCTCGGTGCACGGGCTACGATAGCTTCGCCATTAATCATGCCCGCGCCGTGCACGATTGTTTTTTACATCGGTGAAATTGCACGCCTGATTCAAGCTGCCAAAAAGTGGGTCACCATCTTGAGATGGGAACCATCATGAACCGACGCGGCGCGGTGCGAACGACGAGCGAGGATCGAGCGTAGCCGTCATTACGATTACTCGCACGTATCCTACACGTGGTCGATACGTTAATTATGGGGAGGACTCCATAGGTACGACTGACATCGCGCACGTTGCACGGAACCGCCTTGGGCGACGCGCGTTCCTCGGTGTGTTGTCGACCATCAGTAATAGAACACGAACGCGGTGTTTTTTTTTTTATAGCCGAGCGTACATCACTGTCCGAGCGTATCAGATAAAATTAAGTGACAATTAATCGAGATAATGAGATTTAAATAAAATTCGAAGGAAACTACTTTAAAACTCTCGATTTCAATGAAAATAATTTTGCTATGATTTAAAATTAAAATATATGCACCTATTAATATTTAACAACATTTAAAAGTTCTTTGATAGTCAAAGTTTTGGTAGTAACGAAGATAGCAGGCTAAATATAAAGTCAATTTAAATGCGACATCTTCGATCCGCTGCACATTGTATAATTAATTCGATGTCTCATCTTATTGCATATGTATATTCCTCCTTTCCCGTTACTTCGACACGATAGTCTGGACCACATACGTTTTACGAAGCACGAGACTGAACATTAACTGTTATAAAATCTTGGAGATTAAATTATACGACGCGCGCGGCGCGGCGTACGGCCAAATATCGGGGTTACTATTTTTTGCACGCTACTATTTTGCGACGGTGATGATGGAAAGGCATTCGCGGCACGGTCGTCATCTGTGGGATCTTTCGAAGTCGAAGGGAGATCAGGGGTCATTTGAGCGAAGAAAATTCTGATTACGCAACACACGGCGAAGGGGGAGGCGGCTGAGAGAGAGAGAGAGAGAGAGAGAGAGAAAGAGAGAGAAAGGGGGCTGCTCGTACGACGTTCCGGCTGGTACGTCGCCTTCGAGGGAGGAAGATAGATGAAAATCGTGCGAGACAAGAGACTAGAAGGTGGATGCCGACGGGGGCGGCGGGGGTGACGAGGGAGAGGAGGTGGATGGAAGATGGCGAGGGGAGAGGCGGAGGGAGAGGGAGGTGGGAAGGGGTCGCCCACGCACGCGTAGGATAATTGCTCTCTTGCGAGTGTTTTCTACCTCACGCTTATGCGTACATACTGTACGTACGTACGTACGATACGTACATACCGAAGACGTATGTACACGCGAGTTAGCATCTGCATGCGAAAGAAGCCCGAGCGTAAGGAGATCTTGGTCTCGCGCGGGGCGGCAGGGGCGGCTGGGAATGGGGAAGCGGGGAAGGGAGAGGGGAGGGGGCAGGGGAAAGGAGTGGAAGCGCTTGAGGAGGAGGTCAGAGGTCAGCCGCACTCTCGACGAGGCAGACGCGACGCCCACCGAGCGACACCCACGCGAAAAGCCTTCTTCTCCACGAAGCCCTCGTCTTCTTCACCTTCTTCCTTCTTCTTCTTCTCCTCCTCCGCGCGTTCCCTTCCTTTCTTCTGCCCGAACTTCTCTCCCCTTGCTCGCGCGCTTCTTTCGCTTCTTTCGCTTCTTTCCGCTCGCGTCCACGAAACGCGCCGACTGCGCGCGAGGACCCACGCTTTCTTTTTTTGAGCCGGACTGTACATTACATATATACCGATACCGAATTTTTGGCATATCAACAGGAACACTTCGGCACGTTTTTTGCCTTCGCATCAAATAATCGTACGCTCGCACGCAGGACGTTTCGTCCAGGTGAGTCGGAAAAGCGGAGGAAGCTTTTCATCTAAAAAGTACGATAAAAAATTGTTACAGAAAAGTTGTATTTAATTCTGATTGTTAATAATAATAGATACTGACCTTTCTTTTTCAAAAAATACGAAGTAGCGGAGTAATATGTAAAGAAATAATATATTATAAATTAATTTTTTCACAAATCATGAAATTTAGCTTTTATTAAGGCTTTAAAGAATTAAATAATGCTACTATTATTTTAGAATTAAAACATGAATTGAATAATATTAATATTCATATTACTTTATAATTAAATAAAAGATATTATTGTAATATTTATCACACAAAGAATTGCATTGGGAAATTTCAATTCGAAAACAAAATCAAAAGCTGTCACTATTACTACTTGTCCATCATGAATGCGTGTGTTATAAACAAATTTTTCTATAACTGTCAAGACATCACGTTGCAAGTTATCAATGTTATTTACAGTTATAATGCATGCGTTAAGTAACAGAATAGTTTCGCAGGAGTCCCACGGACAGTCACTTATTCATGCCGTAAATCGAGACGATACGCGCGAATGATGAACCGAGGATGAGCGTTCGCGTTACGAGACGCGCGATGTGTTCGCGTAACCGGCGCAGTGACGAGCTAGAAACGGCGGCACTAAATCAACAGGCAAAATTTATCGCTAATATTTTTCCGGCGCGCAGTTAACTGTCGCGCGGTCGTTAGCGGTGACAAAAGATTCGTAATTTATCGAGTCTCCGGTTTAACCGGTCGGGGTAAAGTCTTCCGCGGACGCTAAACTTTCCGTTTACGACTACTTCAATGGATCGTGAAGCTCTTCCTTTGTACGCAGCGTGAAACGCTTACGGATGATGGCGAAACGCTCGTTCCTCTCCTCTCCTTTCCTCATCTATCTTTCTGAATTCGATTATCTGCTCGTCCGCGACTGGGACGGACCAACCGGTCAATCGTGCCGTACGACGCTCGGCGTTTATAGCGCATTGAAGAAACGTTATTAACGCGAGCCTTCCACGATCAAGACATTTCTCTTCGTGTCGCGAAGACGACTTGCACCGCTTCCCTCGCGAGAGGCAAATTCCGCGGTTCGAGTTCCTCTCGATTACGCACGAAATATCCGTGAACTCGGTAAAATATCCTCTGCACTTCGGATAAAAAACACGTACATCGGAAATTATACGTTGGAGCAATTTTTTTTTAATCTTGAAATATTTTTTTTTAATAATTTTTAAACAGGTAAAAGCAAACTAATATCAAACTTCTTATGTAATTTTTGTTATAAAGTTTATATGTGATGTTAATTTGGCATTTATTTATTTTGTAGTTGATATTTTGTGAAACTTTTAAAGTGAATTGTCACTCTAAAATCTCACTCTTAAAGATTGAAAATTGAGCCATTCTTTTTCTAGATTCAATTTTCAGTCTTTAGAGATTCCACTCCAAAGAATTTAGAGAGTACATTAACATATTATAAATTACGACACCATTCAATCGTTAATTTGTGACATAAAGAAGTATAGTATTAAAAGTGTGAAGTGTTTAATTCGCAGAATGATAAATGACATATATTTTATATTGACAAATTTGTTTTACAATAAAGTCGTTTCGCGATGCAAATGTGAGGATAACCGTATTCACGGGTATTTAGCGCCGGCTGTTAAAATAAAAAAAGAAGCTTGGACCAACGAAAGAAATCACGATGGACTGGGAAGCATTACGAGGGATTACACCGGTAAGTCTGGACTAACTGGCAGCCTGACGTCATAATCTGAAGAAATATTCGGGCGACTAACTCTACCGCCCCGCGTTCTCGCTTCATTCTCCACCCGTCTTCCTCTTCTCCCTTCCGCCCACGATTACAGATTGAGGATCGAAGTTGATGCTGCGCGGGAGGAGAGCGAGAAAAGTGACGCGAGCAAGAAAGAGAAAAGGATACAAGACGGCGTGCGAGGACCGAATGAGTGTACGAGCGAGAAAGGAACAGTTAGACGAAGAAGGAATTTATTATACTCCCGAGAATTTGAGGTAAAGACTGACGGGGGAAGAGATCTGGACACGATCTACGGTAAATGCTCCAGCAGATCCTCGAGGTGATCACCAAGATTTTCGAATCGATCAATTAAGCGGCGTGTGGGAACCGTCCGGTCCGGTCTCATCCGTCCGTCCATCCGATCAGAACCAAAAAATCAGATGTTGATCTCTCCGCAAACCTGTAATCCTCCTGAAAAGAAAAGAGAGGGCTCCAACTTCGAGACGGGATTCCCTTTCTTCCTCGTGTCTGCTGCCTTTCCTTTTGGGATCACCAAATATGACGAGAGTATAAAAGTTGAACGGAAGTAAAATGTGAATAATTTTGTACAAGGAATGTAGAGAATGTAATAAAATTCTCTATAAATATTTTTCACGTCGATTATTACAATGATCTGATATGATACTATAACATTATCTAGTATCTTTGAACTGGATTATTATATAAAATTCATTTTACGTTGACCAATCAAAAGTAACATAACATAACATGATTTCATACAAAGAATGAATGTAGAAAATATAATAAAATTTTCCATAAATATTTTTTACGTTGATTATTACAATGATCCGATAATATATCGATAGTATCTTTTTTAAGTATTTTTGATCTCAATAAAACATAAAATGGCACATTCATTCTAGTCAACACACCAACTAAAAGTAACATCTAAATTATTTTTCTTTAATTTTGCACTAATATAATTATTATATAATATCATATGTTATATTTATATTGTTGAGTGCAAAAAATCATAAATTTCATGTTACTTTCAGTTGTTGTCAACTGAGATGTACATAACATTATTATTTCAAGTTATATATTTTTTACATTTCCAATGACGCGATAGAAATGAAAGGGTTTATAAAGATATCGTGGCGTCACCGTGAAGAGAAAACAATCAGTTCTGATATCAGTTCGATACGCATAGTAAAAACTCTAGGATTAAATGCAAATGCATCGGACTTAGATTTCTCAGCAAAACAGCACGACGTCATAGTATTTTACCGAAATAAGCGATGACGTCGTCGCTTCCATTATCGTTCCACACGCGTGCCTTTTATTGTGCGACAGTTTCCGCGGTGGGCACCAACGGCGAATTAAGGAAAGTAACGTATCGCCGCCATAGCGGCAGGGAACGATGTGTCTACCCTCTCCGAGGGCGGCGAGAAATCGAGGCTTAATCTCGCGGCGAAAGGGACCCTAAACGCACGGAACGTGGATACGATGATCTTAAATTCTCGCGAGGGCCCTACTCGATTACCTGCCCACGCGATTTCTCGAAGCTAACCCGAGCGTCAGGACGAAACACGGGGTAGGAACATCGGAAGAATACGAGATAACATGGGCGCGGACGAGGAGGAGAGAAAACGAGAGGAGACGGTGAGAGAAGAGAGCGGTGAGAGAAAGAGAGGTCGAAGAAAGAAGGGATGGATGAAGGGAGGAGACGGAGGAGGAGGAGGAGGAGGAAGAGGAAAGTGTGTATCCGTGACAAGAGACTAGATCTATGCTGGTGGGACCACACGTGCGACGACGACGACGACGACGACGAGAACGACGACGACGACGACGAAGACGACGACAGCGAGGAGACGAGAACGGATACAAGAGTATGTTTTCTGGGTACCCGGGACAATTTTTGGTCGTTCCGGAGGCTGTAGATATCTCGCTGCAACGAGGCATAAGGAATATCCGAAGGATCACGGACGGCGCTGCCGTCTGTTCTTCTTTTTTTTTTTTCATTTTCTCTCTCGATGATCCCCGCGATCAAGAGGAGAGGAGAATGAGGATCGATCCTGAACGAGAGGTGGATCAATGGACTGAGGGAGGTAAGAGGAGGATGGTAAAAAGGGTGAGAGACGGGAGAACCGAGAACGGACCACCGATGACGTCCTTGACGTTTTATCGTTATCCAGTTGATTGGGCTGAAAATTTGACGAACTGGTTCCGGCCGTCTTACCGTCTTCCATCCCTCGCTTCCCGCTTGACATGTTTCTTTCCTTCATCGCAGTTCGGGACGCGTTCCGCGGCGGGATACGCAATCGGACAGCTCACTTAATGCGACGAGATGAGACGCTAACGATAAAACTAATATATATAGAATATATCGAATGTATTGCTCCCTTATTTCAAAAGTGACACAACTCGAAGAACGATTTTCGAGTTATTGTACCGTGAATGAATTAATTATAAACCGGATAAACATTATCCTACCAGTTATCAAAAGTGAACTAACTTACAACTTCATTAAAAATTGTTGTATCATCATAACTCAAAAAGGATGGATTTTTAAACGTTGTGAAACGTAATTGATAACAAAAATGACATTTGATTACGTGAAAAATACACTTTTTTGTTAGTATTATTTGATTAGTAATTATTTGATTAGAAATAATTTCTGTCAAGTTGAAAAATAATTTTTCTCCTTCCCTGGGAAGCTTAATTTTTTATGCTGCGTCACTTATTTTGAAATAAGGGAATGATATATATAGTGTGTGGGTGCATATATACATATAAAAGATGGTACATGATGACAAGATAAGAACGGAATATGCGCGTGAACAACCACGCGAGGATTAATATTCGTAAGGCGATTTTGTTGATATTTTAGCAGTCGGTACGCCCGCGAATAACGATGAGGTAGCGTGACGTCGGTTTATGCCACAACCAGATCGCGACCTGCACAAAAGAGGCGTTTATGCGAAAACCAGATCTACTGATGGCATGAGTAGAGAGACAGCCGTTGACTCTGTCGCATCGGCGCGTTAACAAAGAGCACGTTTCTGCATCGACAATGACGGCGTTGGAGAGAAAAAAAACCCGTGTGTATATAGGGTGTTCAGAGTTTTCTGAATTTTCTTTTTTTACATAAATTTTAGAATTAATTTGAAGTAGATTTAGTCTTCGAGCAAAAATATTGAGACACTTGAAGGCTTTCTACAATAAGCCATTACCTAAGTTTTAAGTTTTAAGTAATTAACTGATCATAGTCGATTATATCTTTTCATAATCAATTATGATTGGTCGATTTCTTACACCTTATGACTTAAAGCTTAGGTAATGGCTTATCGTAGAAAGCCACTTTTTATAGTTTTTGAATTATAATAGAATAGAATTAGTAAAATTTACAAGATAAGAAAAAAAATGAGTAATAAAAAATAATTTAAAAAATTTCAAAAAATAAACTTCAATATTAATTACTAAAAGATAAGATTTCAAACCAAGTAATCAACTGAAAAAAAAAATAATTCCATAATATTAGTTACGAAAACTATTAATACAGATTTATAACTTTTAATAATAATTAAAATATTTTTATCATTTGATTATATTTAGGAATGAAAATATGATATAATAAATAAATATAACTGTGATTACTTATCAATTATTGTTCTAATATAAAAATTTTACAAGATGTTGATATTTTTAAATTGTAAAGTATAAAACAAGATTTATCATTGTTGTGATATTAAAGAGATTGTATTTCGATAACCATTGAAAATCAAATCCGCGTTGACGTGACATGTTTCGCATTAAATTAACTATAGAATTCGCTGTGTGGAATCCACAATGAAGTGTTATTTCCCTCGAGACACCCTATAGAGACGCGAGGGTGAAGGGGAACGAGAGGGAACGAAGAAAGGGCGAGACGAGGAAGAGGATTGTCGCCGTTCGAGATCCACTGGCGAGAGCGCCATTCTGGGCCCGGGTGGTCCTCCGTCAATCTGCTGCTCATACTGCTTTCGGCACAAATATCCTCCGAGGATGTACTGGGTCCTACCTCCTCACGCTTTTTACTTTCTTTCGACGATGCACATAACAGGCCATCTTTTCCCGGCTCGTTACTTCGCGAGAGTAACGCGAAAAAGGATAAGCAAAATATGCGCAGAAAGCGACAGGGATTAATGTGTTCGCAAAGAGATACAATAAGTAGCTTTTAGTACGAACATTCTACGAGTATACTTAACAGTTGAAGAATATTTTTTTTTTTTTTTGAGAGGAGTATTAATATACAATTTAGTGACGGAATTCGTAATAAACAGAAATTCGTAATATAAAATAGAATGGGCATTTGTTAAATTGCTTAGAAGGGAATAAGGAGTAAAAACGGAAAGAGTAATCCTTTGCCAGGTAGGATAAAGACGCATAGGGAGAAGTAACATTCGAAAGAAGACCGAAAATCAGTGAAGTGCAACGTCGCGAGAGATTCATACGCGACGAGGTCTCTTGGGAAGGAAGGAAGGCCAAGATCTCGTAAACCAGAAGATTAGGATCTGAGACGAC
Source organism: Acromyrmex echinatior (assembly GCF_000204515.1). The sequence continues at coordinate 1,263,999 of NW_011627117.1, read as the reverse complement.
GGCCACCCACTCCGAGTTCGCTCATTTTCGCTCCTTTTCTTCCGCCTCCTCTTATCCTGAACTCCATCTCTCTTTTCCTTGTTCTGGAGCATTCCCGGGTCTGTCGGACACGTTAAACTGCCGTCTTTGCGTAGCGACAATTAACCGTAAAAGAATCTAGAATCTTATTTATTTTCTTTCCCGCTGGGATCACATGCAGTACTCGAGTGAATAGAAATATAAGAATCGTTTTTCTCGGAAAATCATTAAATCTATTCAAAAATGTCATTAACTTGGGAATAGTCACCTAATTTTAGGTGACTAAACTTAGGTTAACCTTTTCTTTACGTAAACAGTCACTTATGCCCGTTTTTATCAATGTAGTTTAATTTTGATCTCGGTTCACTTCATTAAAGAATTAAAGAAAAAAAATGAAGAGTAAGTTGAATTGAGATTAAAGTTAATCTACTATTGATAGAAATGGGATTAGGATTTTTTCACTCTCTAATAAAAAATCACTATTATTAATATGTTATTTATTGTTTTTCAATTTATTAATATTTTAGAACATTATGGATTTATTAACAATTTTCGGAAAAAGTAAGTTGAAATCAAATAAATATTAAACAAATGGAATAAGCATGTTAAGTAGTTTATTATGGTAATATTTTTAAAAAATAAAGATTTTAATTAATATATTTTTGTTGCTAGAATTTAACAATAGAATTGCACATTTAAAGGTTTGTAAAGAATAGTAACTAAAACAGAAAAAATATCATATGTTGAACAATTTTACAAGAATTCCCATTTTCCTGTTGCTGAAATATAAAAATGCCCTAGATGATTATCTTCATTTTTCAGATTAAATTAAAGAACTTATAATTATATTCTTGCAAAATTAATAGAACTTTTCTTTGCAATACGAGAAAGGAAAGTCAAGATTATTAAATATAAGCTTATTGTCCGAAATAATAAATGAAATTGCAATAATTACGATAATTGAGACTTGAATTACAAACTTATTTTTTTGATGTTTATAACAATTGATTAAACATAATATACGAATACGATAACTTTATTGACACGACGTTCTCAGCTTATCTATGAATAGAAATTTATACATGCGTGTTTCATTCATAGTAGCTTGGTCGACTTTTGACGTGGGAAGACATGAAAGATTTCCGCGATTATTAGAGAAGCGATTGCAGAAGTTCAGATAAGCATAAACGCTTTAAAAGCCTATTACAGCTATCTGTCTTAATCTACTGCCAAGCGATTTAGCTTTAAGTAATACAATATTTTCCGAAGTTTCCGCAGTTTGATGTAGCAGGAAAGGCGAAAAGGTGTTGGTGGTCGGATCGGCCACGAGATAAGATTTTCCTGAAGATTGATCGGTCACTTCGCGGCATCGTGTTCCTTAATATAGCGTGTCTCAACACAAATTGTCTTAATCGAATCGAGGGACGCGATCTGCATCAACCGTGCAAGAGAATTTAAAGGCGAGTCTCAAGGGATACGCGATGCATGGGCGAAGCACCATGTTAAATCGGGCACGTGTAGACGTGTGACGATAGATGAGGAGAGGAACAGAAGAGGAACAGTGAGAACGGTTTGAGCCACAAAGCAGAGTAGGGCGATAGGGCTGCCCTTTGAAAGAGAAGGGTTGAAAGACCAGAGAAAATAAGACAAATGTTAAGAGTTAACTTAAATAATGACAACACTTCGCGTTGGACAACGTGTAATTATTATAAATCATCTTTGTATTAAGATATCTCGGTATTCTTTTATTCTTTTCATACAGCATTAGAGAGATGGGGGATGATAATGTTTCATAACGTTTCTCTAAATGTTTTTCTTATAAATAAATAAATTTTCGTTAAACGCTCAAATGTGGGCAAAGAGAATATATCTACTTCCCTTTATTTATTCGTAAATAAATAGAATAACACTAAAATGCACGAATTAACGCAATTGGAATAAAAATAAGTGACATTGAACGAATCTTTTTCAGAACTCAATCATCTCGCTCGTTTACCCATGTATCGATTACAGGAACAAAAGAGAAGCGCAAGGTTAATGCGAGAACACGGAGGTGCGAAGAAGGGCTCGAAATAAAAGGGATAAAAGGAATAAGGAGTGAGACGAAGGGGCACAATGCTGTGTCGGTCAACTGCGACGCTCGTATAAAAGAAACCGTGACGCCGGGAGAGAAAGAGTCGAGGAAAAGGGAAGAGCGAGAGGTACGGGGCAAGAAGTATGGAAGGAGGCCCATCGTCGAAGTAGAGGAGGGGGAGAGACGAATCTTTGGAGGTTTCGCAGTTGTAAATAATGCATTATAAATATAGGCACGCAGGACGCGCACGCTCACGCAACACAAGGGACGCGTGCTTCGCATAGCTGCGCGCATTGTGGGCCCAGCACGAGGCCATACGGGACCCTATATAGCGGGTCTCATGGGCCTCACGGGGCCCCGTCGTCACAGCGGCCGGCGATACACGGGACGGAGAGGGCCCCGCTTAGACAACAATCACATTCATCGAGAAACTCACAATGCTAATCGTAAAGACGCCGCCTATTATGCCGGCATGTCCACGGAGGGTTCACGAGGGTCCTCGAGGAGGCGGGCTTATCTTCCTTTTTCTGCCAACGACCTGTGTATGCGTGTATGTGTGAAGGGCTCTGAGTTTATTTCATCGACTCTCTTTGAATTGCCGTCGAATCGAGAGACACTCGTGGCTTTGTCGCGCTCGTACAATCTTTTCCGCCTTCGAATGCACACAGGGATGCACGCGGATGAAGTCGACAACGTCGGGGGTGGTGGCCGTCGGGATGCCGCACAGGGAATTCATAATACAGATAGGATATTCAACGCCGCGGGGGCTCTTAAATCGCTCTACATTGACGAAAGTTTGCCTTGTCGCACGTTATGTGCTCACTGCTCATGCGATCCTAATTAACTCTTTAAAACGTGGGCAAGAATTGGAAGTAGATTTCCTTTTTATGCGATATCTTATTATAACGAACAAATGATGAAAATTCCGAAAAAACTTATAATCTTGTTGGTTTTATTTTAATCCTTATGCATCATACATA